>JBBPCZ010000028.1:9744405-9781323 GCA_037974445.1 Brycinus macrolepidotus
ATATATAACACGAGAGATAGCGTTTAGTTCTTTAAATAAACCTTGGAATACCAGAAGTACTTGGCATATTCCACAAATACCGAAAAACGTATTTTTATCATCATCACCATCATCATTATTATTATTATTATTACTGTTATTATTATTATTATTATTATTATTATTATTATTATTATTATTATTATTCCCATACACCAAAAAATCAAAACAACGAAAAAAAGAAAATCATTTTGACATGACTGAAAAGGGGTTTTATTTTTAGCTTAGCGAAAATAGCATATAGCATAAAGATCATACACAATACAAAACGACGCACAGCAAAATATCCTGAAGAACCTAAAAACTAACCACGGTACTGACAGAATGAATGAAATTGGATAGAAAAAATACAATTTATAATAATAAATGTGAAAAAAAAAGTATGATAGCAATAATTAAAAATTTTAATAAGAAGAAAAAATAGGAAAACCTGTGGTTTTAAACATTTAAATCAGCATTTAAGGCGAGGAGTATACATGTAAGCAGAGTGTTTAGCTAGAGGCAAGGTTTATACAGCGCAGCATAGACTGATATACGGCGCCCGGTATCCCTTTTTTATTGCCGGCCGTAAATCTGTCAAACGCAGAGGAACGCACAGCGGCTTACTGAATTATATTCAAGCGTGTAACACCGCAGGACAGCAGCATGTCGTGGTGGAATCTGCTTTTGTCTAGTGTTTGTTCTAACACTTTAAAGTCAGGCGAAAATAAGCATCAAATGAATCGTTTAAGCACGTCCTGTGCTAAAGGTACTGATGAAGGCAGAGTATTAATGTCGCACTGCGAGTATGTGTTTCTTGATTTGTTTTTCTTATTGATTATGTTTTGTCATTATTATTATTATATTTGAAATAATTATGAATATTATTGTTGCTGTTGCTGTTGTTGTTGTTGCTGCTGCTGCTTTTGTTTTTATTTATTATTACAATTAATATTCGACCAATAATAGCTTATAAAAGGAGCAGTCTACAAAGTCTCTGCAATTGTTATTAGTCAAACCCTTCTCATTATAATTTTATCAGTGTAAAGCAGCAACTGCCTAAATGTGAGCTGGTAGTTTCGTGCTGAAGCGTCCGTCAAAAACTTTGGAGTAAAAAATAAGCTTCTGAGGAATCCAGAATATTTCTCTTTAGTGAACGCGCTCATTACTCTTCTCTCTCCGTGGCCGTAATGGAATCTGTATCACAGCAGCCTCTGAATTCGTTAAATATTAATATCAAATGAAGAGCACCCAGTTGGGAAGATATCTGGCTAAAAGAAATTAATGCACGCATTGCGCTGCATTGCTCTCGAAATAAAGGAATCTACATATTTACTGAGTAGTACTAGTGCATGTGTGGACAGAAATGAGTAATATAGCAGTAATATTGATGCCATGGGAGATTACTAAGGCAGGAGGGAAGACGGTTGGCGTTTTGCTGGCATTGTTAACAATTGTGCTTTGCCTTACTTAATATGTGTCTCTTTTTTAAACACACGCGAGCGCGCATCAACACACATGCGCACACACACATACAACCGTGCGCACAAACAGGCTCCCGGTCCAGGAGCACAAAGCTGGCGCGCGTGGGCCATATATCTCTGTGACTACGCCGCGCTGACCTCCGCTCTGCGGCTTTTCAGAATAATAATTCAGCAATGCGCGAGGGCTATTTGTTTCGCAATTAGCGGCATGAGCTAAAACAGGCACCACACCACCACAGCCGTGCTGCAGGGCCAAGTGACCAAGCTTTCCAACAAATCTTGGAGGGCTTCTAAAGATGAGAGTGGAGAGCAGAAGAAAGCAAAGGGGGTGGGGGGTGGGGGGTGGCTTACATGATAAAATGCGAGGGGTTGTCACACAAAATAGCCGTCGTATTTCCGAGGTGGAAGGTCCTTGTGGCTCCTCTCCACTTCAGAAATACACGGCCATGTACTGTGGAGCCTGTGCAGGAATATTAAGAGGAGTGTGGCGCGAGCCCTGATGTGGTGAATACGCAGTCTGTCTAAGGGAGTTTGAAACCGAAACAAGGAAGACGAGTAGAAGAAAAGGTCTTGGCAAGGCCGCGACTCTTGTTGTTTTAAGGGCCCCGTTGGTTTACACGACTGTCTGAGGGGAGAGATAGCACGTTGCCCTCAGGTTACAGTGCCCCGACCGCGCTGTTATGACAAACTCGCTCCGGGGTTTTGCTGACCATGTACCACAGAGCGTAGTTCAGCCTGCGCCGGGTCAAGGGTTTCAAAGGGTCAGTCTGTTCCTTCGTAACAGACCTAATCGGTCAGAAACAACGTGTCCCCTGGCTGAACCCACCGCAGCCCATCCTGCTGCCCCTTCCAAAAATTGATTTTTTTCTTCTCATCCCTCTACTTCCCCAATAAGGAACCCTATATTTTCACCATTTGTTTCTGTTACTTCACTGCGCTTCATACCACATGAGCCCACGGCCAGAATTGCCGGCCTTTTCCAATGCATTGATTCACAGGGGTTAAACGCCGGTGAGTGCGTATCAGAGGCAGTCGTGCTCATCTAAGCACACAGAAACAAGCAGCACCATCGAAGCAATTTGCTACATGTCGTTTCTTTTAGGCAAATTGTTTTCTGCTTCTGAAATATTCTCTGCCGTCCTGTAATTCCTTTCTGACCAAAAGAGCATTCAACAATTCATCCACGAAGTCGACCGTTTTTGCACCTGTGTGCCACCTAGGCGCTTTAAAAGAACAAAACTGCAACGTAGTGCAAAAAAGCATTATGACTTGCAAAATAAATAAACTGCCATATCTTACAGGCATTACCAGATTAACCACATGAAGGACATCAGATTGCTAAAATGCACTTGAAGTAAATGGAAGCAGCAGTGGAGTGTGATCAGTATTTGGCAACTGTTTGTATTTCGCATGCATGTAGTAAATTGGAATTGATGCACATTAACATGGCCCCCCACCACACACACATGGGTGCACACATACACGCACACACACGCCCACACACCCAACACACACAAACACACATACACACACACACACACACACACACACACACACATACAAATGTACATGCACACACATACACAAACATCAACGCTCTATCTATCTATCTATCTATCTATCTACCTNNNNTCTCTCTATCCATCCGTAGCCTTGGCCTCCTTAGGTGGTACTAGATGTCAAGGCAAAAAGTCTAGCCTTTACCCCGAAAATTAACCACAAACAGAAAACAGACGGTTCCCAAAAGTCACCATTCCTGTAAATGCCAATAGAAAACAGAAAACAGCACACTACGACATTTGTGCCCATTATACCCGACTGTGAGGACAAGGCCATAAAGCAATAAAACTCTCAACCGAAACAAAGTACTTTACCTCCATTGCTGGCCTCTCTTGTCCTGTGAGGAGTTTCACTCGCGTTAGCATTTCTGTAGTATTCTGCTTCACCAAAAAGTTTTCTTGTGGCATGACTTGGTGAATAGAAGATGGTAGAGAAGGGAGGGGGGTGTCTTCAAGTGTCCTCCAAGACTTCACCACTGCCCTCCTAGCAGAAGGTCCGTGCAGTTGTGCTGCTCAATGACAATAGAGAGAAGACTTGTTTAAAAAGAAGCCGTGATTAATGATTTTTCTGTATAATTCTCACATTTTTCTTGCGGCCTCTGTCTGCAAATAATGGCGATGAACTTTTGAAACCCTTGAAAGAAATCTGTTCACCTCAATTCAGACCTCCGTGCCAGAAGTTTCTTTATTCCTTTAAAAATATGGCAGGGGTTTGGGTAAGAATAGAATTCCAATGTGCACATAGTAGCAGATGCCACACGCGAATTCATTTATTTCTAAGCAGACTTTATTTACTGAGGGAAATAAGGGGACACGGAATATATTCTGACAAAGGTTTTATTAATATCAATTAATATCTCAAAATGGTCTCATCACATTAAGGCTTAAACTATATATTATACGTTTTGCCAAGCGTTTTGTTTTAGTTTAGATTTTTATACTCAAGGTTTGTTCCAGTCCTTGAACAAGATCAGCAATTCATACTCCCAACTAAATGCTTTTTTTATTTTTACGTAAATAAATAGCTTGTATATTATGAGCTCATTAAATGTTTCTGTGTTGGGCTTTTATTGGCAACATACATTTTGCTGCTTGAAATATGAGACGTTTCGAATTTTAGAAGACTATTTCGTGAATAAAAGGGAGAAACAGACAAATGGCTCCAGTGAGATATGCGGCAGAAAGACCCGCTGATATAAACGAGCAAGTAATAGAAAATTTTCTAGGTGCCACGGAATGCTAGCAGACCAATTTAAGGCCATATTTTTGTTTAAAGTTCAACACCGGCAAACGGAATGGTATTTTCTCCAGCTCTATATTTTCGATACCTGCTCCAAGAAAAGAAAATGAAAATTAATACAAGGGCTGCGCCATCCAAAAGAAGCCATTTGTCTTCTTGATTATCTATTTGGTTGTCAGCGTTTGAGCTATGGCACTGGCCCGCTCCTTCGTAATATAAAAAACACACAGCTCTCGCTAGCAAATACACTCGAAACTGTTGTGCAAAAATTACACTCATTAAACCGTTTAAAACCAACGAACCGATATTTTTTCTGTCTTTCTTTCGAAAGGGATGCGCATTTCGACTGTCTGTCTCATCTTCGACGAGCAGCGGGCGTGTGCACTGTTAAACTGAGGAAAGAGTAGACTAAAAGAAGGGTTTTGTGATTTAGAACAAGATTAAAATGCGTAATGTACCAGGGTTATTCGTAGTCTGGCTATATGAATCACTCAGGAGATATGCAGTGATATTCAAGATAGGCCAGCAGTAAACGCACAGGGAAAATCCCTTATAGCAGGCCCAAATTCATTAAAACAGTGTTTGTTTTAGCATTTATCACTTCAAGTTACTATTCGAGACGTTCTCAGCATCCAGGAAGTTCAAACTCCACAACAAGACAGCACACAAGAAGGAAGACAGATATTTTTTTGATTTATTAAATTTCTATACCTATTTACAAATAACAAAGGGAGACAGTCAAAGGCATAGAAAGGAAGGAGGCGACAAAGAAATATGGACAAGGGAACATACATTATCAAGGGGAGGACTCATCTTTGGAATGTAAAATGAAATTTATAAAAGATAAAATACATAAAACAAGGAACCGGTGACGAAAGAAAGAAAGAAAGAAAGAAAGAAAGAAAGAAAAAAAGAGTTGGTATGAGCATATGTTTAACGTCAAATACAAACAGAAACATATAGACGAAGTAACAGGAAAAAATAAACAAATACAATGTATTCATTCATGCAATATACGCACTTTTCTCTGTACAGCCCTGGCCACACATAGATTTAAATTACATTTCAACTTACAAACAAATGCAGATATTTTTGAAGATATTTGCATTTCAATCAAATGAATTCAAAACTCGTCACTTCATAAAACTAGACAACAAAAACACCAACAAAATTGCAACTGAGGTAATTCAAATGTTTTTTAGCAGTGCTATCTTTAAAATGCTTTGCATTGTACCTGTTTTGGTTATGTATATGCCCAGATTCACTCTACTGTTATTACTTTCCATTGAATTTGAAAAACACCTAAATCAGACATTTTACTATCGAACATCTGATTTTCCTACTCTTAATCTGAAATGCGCTAAACAATTACACATCAAGCCGTGCCGACTCTCCATGTGTGTGAATCACAGCTGGACTTCACACATAATCGTTATCAGTTCCGTTGGCAAATCAAAACATTAAATGTGAGATTAACGTTAGAGTAGGAAAGAAACTTCATATTACGAGAACAATGTCCAGCTAGATTTCTAGGCTATAAGCCATCAAAGAAAAGGGAATTAGAAAATGGCTCTTGACAAAACAAGGCGACTCATTTATTAAGCACAACGCTAGACGTCGAGGTAATGGGCAGGCCTACGGTTCATCCTTTGTACCACAGAGTAAACATGACAAATGGGACTGAGTTTGGCATGATTAAAGATGAAACACGGATCCATCTTCACCAAATCTGAAAACTATCTGCTGCCTTCTGTTGTTGTGGAGGGGGTGAGGAAGCAGGATTAGCAGAGGGGCACATGATAAAAATGGGAACTCGACTGGGAGTGAGCCCATCTGTGGAAGTGTTTTGAGTTCGAGTCTTCACCCCATTTGTGTTTTAAAGACAATTTCTTTGCTCTCACTTCCACAACACCCCAACCGGTGTTATATCCCTGTCGTTTAGGAGCGTTGAGAGGGAGATAGTATGAGACAATGAAGGCTAAAGTCCTCACGCCATACTCCTGAACTGAGGTTTATTTTTTTTTAATGTGCATGTTTCTGAGGAGTTCGAGCGAGCTATAGGCTCGGGGGAGGCCCGCTTGCTCGGTTTTGACTGCCCAACGGTCCGCCACTAGAACTCGAGTTGACCGAGTGGCTGGAGCGTATCTTCGTGTTGGGCAGCTTGTGATCTTTCTTCCATTTCATACGCCGGTTCTGGAACCAGATCTTTATCTGTCGCTCTGAAAGGCAAAGGGTGTGGGCGATCTCCACCCTGCGCCTGCGAGTAAGATAGCGATTGTAGTGAAACTCTTTCTCCAGCTCCAGAACTTGCTGGCGTGTATAAGCTGTGCGTGAACGCTTGGGCTCTCCCCCCGAATAGTTTGGGCTCACTGTGGGGAAACAGAGCGACATGTTACCAAAAGTCACACAGTAACTCACTCGAGACATGAACATGCATAGGCAAGCACCTTCATAACTGACCATACCAGCATCACATGTGTACAGTGTGGCCTGCGTACATATTTGGAGCTTAAATAAATAAATAAATAAATAAACAAACAAATAAATAAATAAGCAAGCAAGCCAAATGTTGGCAATGCTATTACAATATCTGATGCTACGGAATTGTGAGCAGTTTTCTTCTGTCCTGTCCTTTAAAAACATTGCATTACTTTGTAATACTTTGTACTTTGTATTTTATCTGCCCATGTCGATAATGTGTTTTTTTACACACATTTACTTTGGGCAACAGTCTAAGGTAGTGAACTATTAGGGGATAATGTATAATAGTCCCTTTGCAAAACGTTAGTTTGCTCTGATTTCAACGCCCCTGCAAAAACCTTGCTAATTATTGCAAAAAAATATATAGGTACTTAACAGATTACTGTTTGCTTTGATATTAGTATTTTTATTATCTTCATAAATGTGAATATTTTATCTGTCATAAAACTTTGAACGAACAGAAGTGAAGTGACAGAGGAAAGTATATGTTTATACATCCAGCCACTTAAAATCAAATTACCAAAACATAAAACGTAACTTATGGGTTACTGGAGTACTCATAAAACCTTCCCGGGAAGAAATTAGAACGAGGAGGTCGCATAGACTTCAAAGGTGCTTGGAAAAGAAGTGCAATAAAAATTTATGGAGGGTGTAATTATATTGCCCTGCAAACAGCCGACCGTAAATCTCGACCAAGGGCTACTTCACAAGGGGAGCAATAGATTTTGCACCCGACATTCTGAGCTGTAGCGCACAGCGAAGCACAAGTAACGGAAGTTTAGCGGCACTTACCTATGTTTACGTGGACTTTTTTCATCCAGGGGTAAACCACGGGGTCCTTTCGTGAAGTGGCCGAAGGAGTACTTTGGTTGATGGGAGTCTGACCGCAAGCAGGCGGAGGGCTCGGAGTAACCGAGTCGCAATGATGGCTTGTTTCTGGAAGAGGTGTCGAGAGTGCAGCTGGGCTTAGTACGTGACCCCGAGGAGACATCACCACGGCGGGCTGCCCTGGACCCTGGCAGGACGAGTAGGGTGGGTCGGCGCAGCCCGACCGCTGGTGGTAGATCGACTCATGCTGGAACGATGGCTCTTGCCTCTGGGCGCTATAGTAGTCCGGAGAGTGACTGGGTAGGTAGTCGCTCTGGGAGTATTCCTCGCAGGGTGGAAACTTGGGGTCCACATAGTTGGAGTTGATCAAATAGGAACTCATGGCCATTAATTTCTTTGAATTGCACACAAAATATACTAAAATTTATATCTATCCCTTTACTCGTTTTCCTGTTTCGTAAAACCCTCCTACTTTCTGTCAAGTGAACAAAGTTAAGAGTCCATGTGACAGCGGCAGCCAATGACGTGGATCCTGGCGATTCCCGGATAAGGAAATGCGAATGGGCAGTTTAGACTGTGCTCTGCATCAACGCGTAGTTCAGAGCAGCCAAATGTTACATTTTTTATATCTTCGCATGTTCTTAAAAGGCTCGCGAGAGAGCAGCAACAATAATAAAGTAAAAAGATAACCGGCTGACAAAACACTCCGGACTTTTGTAAACGCGAGGACCTCCGGGTCTAAGCGACACCCCTCCCTGTCCCCTTCACCTCCTCAATGCAATCAGAACATTCACACTCCCTTCTGAAGCTTACTTGAAATGTTTTGAACGTGAATACTCCTTATTTTTGGCTAGTCCTCATGAAAAGCTGTACCAGGGGAAAGTGATGCAAGGGGCCAGCTCCGGCCAAGCTCTTATGCACGCGCTAATAACGGCCAAAGAATGGAGGTGGCGTGATCTGCGTGTCAGAGATGAATCTGGGCTTGTTTAGGATCGATAGAAAATTCATCAACTAATTCAGGTTACAAAGCCTCCTAAATCAAAACCGAGACCTTTTGCATTTAAGCGCAGTCTGCAGTCACTCTCCTCCAAACAGCGCGTTTATCCTGGTCTCCCATTTACACATCATGCATAATAATTAAAAAGCACATTGCCATTAACGTTGCCTGTACATTGTCTCTTTTTCTTCAACTGATGCAAGTACTCTGAAGTGATATTGACTTAACTGGAGTCTGGAATTAAGGCAAGAAAGTCTTTTGTGCTTCCAGTGAAAGTTAGTAGCCTGGTAGCCTAAATATGTGTCCTGTATAAGTTGTTCTACAGTTTAAAAATAAGTCACGTTTAAGGTAAGTAAATAGCTAAAGCCACAAAAATCTGAAAACTTGTTTACAACATAATGTTTGTGCGAAACTGATTTTAATCATAAAATGAAACCTAAAACTGAAAATATCGCATCTTCATCTTCCGTTGATGTTGGAGTGTGGTCTATATATCAACTACATACTCCCCTAGATACGAATTTGTGACTGTGAGTTTGTTCACACAAATCCGGATCTACAGGGTATATATAGATGACAGGTATCTTCTTGACAGCTATCGATGGAGTTGCTCACCTTGACAGCTCCTCCTCCATGTCAAGGTGTAACACCTGGAGCAGCCTACCTCCAAGTATATCAGCAATCTGTCTGATCGCAATGGATCGCTGCTTCTTTCGCAAACGTTGCTAATGGTGTCAAAGAACAACTTCTTTCTAAGGTATTTCCCACTGGATTATATAGACAAAGACAGAAATTGTTCAAAAGTCTCTGGAGCATCAGATTAACCAATTTTCACAAAATATGCACAAAAGTAAACGAGTGCAAAAAAACTCTTTCTGAAGGAGCTCTTTTCTGTTCAAAGTAAAGTCTCGTTTTAGAGCGAACAAAATAGCAAAAGACAAGAAGCTTGGACTGAAAAAAGCGACGAAACTGCATTTGCCTTATTATTTTAACCGATTTTTTAAAACCGTGAAATCCTACCACAAGCCAAGTACAGGCGTGCAAGACGCCGAGTGTTAAAAGCCCGTGTGAGATTTGTGAAAAGGTCAAAGACAGCAAGACTGAAAATAAAAGCTGTGTATTTTATGACAGGTCAGTCCTTTTTACAGACAGCAAACAGCAGCTCCGCAGATGAGGGGCATTAAAAAATAAAATATGCCTAGAGGAAAACGCCACCAACTCATTTCACATTTAAACCTAACCGACAAACTCCCAGCAAATGTTTTATGATTTCTTTGACAACTTCCCTCTCATAGCAAATATTTGTTATTCCGTTTCGTTTTAAAACACCTTGTAATTAGTTCAGCGCGGGGTTTCGTTATTCCAAGAGGACAAAGCAAAATTGAGTCTGTTTTGAAATGACCGTTCTAAGACTATGATTTTACTTTGCAGTAATGAGTAATCTAAGATGCGATACACATTAAAGAAATAGTTTAAATCCTAAAATCAGAATCAGATATTGCTTTCTACAGTAAACTGGAATTCGCTGTGAAAGGGTAAGCAGAGCTTTCGTACTTATAAAGGCTTCATATTTCAGTTATAAAATCGAAATGTCACATTTGTGTAACCAATTAAATTGTGAAATTACATATGAAAGGATTTGTGTGCATATAATGCATGGCGCAATGTTTAAGACAATAAGTAATTGCAAAAAATATGACAATTTGATTGACACTATAATATTCAGAAGTAGTAATAAGTGCATTTTAAAAACATCTTTTTTTCATAGATAGCTTTACTTCTCACTTTATGCGCTGGTAATCAAAAAGCTGTACACAAAAGCGACACTATTTGTTATAGTAAATTAAAGAACATAAATGCGGTTGTTTTCTGTATAAAATCATTTATTGTTTTAAATTTCTGTATTTTCGTTCTTAGTAAGACTCAATTTCGTAAAATATATATTTGTGATCACACCTTGGTGGTAACAATAGACTGCGCATGTGAGCCTTTGTTCTGAGTTTTGGAGTCTCCTTTGTTAAAGGTTTTGGTCAAGAGGACAATTGAAATAAAAAGAAGTAGAAAAGAAAGACACAAATGGCTAAACTTGAATAAATTCAAATGCTACACATTAAAATAAAGCAAATGGTACAAAATCGATTTGTTCTGTGAGTAAGCAAATTTAAATAAATGTAAAAGCGAATGCAGCCCAATCACATAAATCTGCAGCACCCCTAGCGTTTGGTAATCACACATTTCCTTCTTTTTTAAGAGGTGTCTCTTTTCTTTTCTCAGCTCTTTTTCTTCTCTTCAAGTCTTGCCTAATACACTCTGATTGTCATTCTGTGAAGTTAATCTTCAGTCAACTGGATTAGCAGTCATGGCCAATTTGTAAACTTTATTAAGTGTTGATCTGAAGCAAGAGAGTGCAGTTCATATCTACAGTAGATTGTGATCCACACTCTAAAAACCGAAAGTCTTTATAGGAAAAAAGGAGAAAGTTCATCCTCGCTGTCCACTCTAACCCTTTAACCCCCTGAAGTAGCCGACCTCGCCTTCACCCCCATGAGCCCCTTGAAAGGCATAGGGACCTCGAGCCATCTGCCTGATGATAGGGTTAATGTGTACACCCTCAGACATTCAAATCCCAGGCTGGGTGACTATTGCCAAGGTAAATATTCACCACATAAAAACCACACACGCAACAGTGCGACTCAATGGGACTAGAAATCAAACTCATAACTCCGTTATGAAAGGAGGGGGCACTCACACTCACCACAGTGCGCAAAAAAGCACGTGGTCCGCCCAGGCAAAGCACCTGCAGGAGAGCACTACGATATGTAAATGAATGGGCAATTTCTTTACTTACTTTTCGCCTTCGCACGTTGCACTTCGTTTCCGCGACTTTTCCTCCCATAAGTCCTCTCCCTCGCCTTTCGCTGTTTTCTGGACGCAAACAGGACCGGACACTGTCGCCGCTCCGAAGCCTTTCTTTCTGTTACGACTGCACCGTGAGCCCCACCGCCTGCCCCCCTTTCTTCCTTTCTCTAATGCCACAGGTTTAGCCCGTGACCTCGCCGTGATACCTTTGTACGTGCAACTCCCTCTCATTTCCGCGGTCCCTCGAGCCTCTCCCCAGCAATCCTGAGCGACAATGGCCATGCAGATATGAAAGCTATCCAAGATCTTCTCCGAACAGTACAAGACCTCAAGTATCACGAGCAAACGGAATTATGAAATAAAACGTCGAGCTAGCAAATTTCGTAAGCTGAAACGCTTACTCAATCCGTTCCCCAGTGTCTCTTTAACCCCTCTAGTCTGTGATACGCAGGGGGTTCCCTGCTCAACGCAGCCTGCCTGCCTCTTAAAACAGCTAAAAATAAAATGCACGTTAGCCTTGTGCCCTTGGGAACACTACAATACCATTGGACGCTTTCAGGCATTTTGTTGTGGACTCTCAAGTTTTCGTATTAATCTCGCACTTTGGCAGTCTTTGTTAAACAGTGAGGCGTGTCACAAGTCCCGGTACATTTTAATATTTGTTAGACGCGCTGACCTGCGGTTCACCCCTTCTGAGGGTCTCTCCCACTCCCAAGTTCTATAGTAATGCATGCACAGTTTGCGCGCTCATATTGAATTGTGCCCAGGTCATTACTTTGAAGAAAAATGGCTTGGGCTTGGGAGGGGGGTCATTCTAAAAGCCCTTTGAAACCCACAAATCAGTCTAACCACAGAACATTTTTTATTTTGTGATTGCGTTCTTAAAACTAAAGAAGTGTCTCAAATAAACCCCAGCAGACTGTACTTTGCATATGAACTTAGTTTTATAATAAGGTGCCACCTAAAATGTATTTTTTTCTGGTTCGAAACTAATAAAGTAAGCTTTTCTCACTTTAAAATGTTAACAACACAAAACGCAAACAATTGCTAGCTATAAAATATGAGGCTGTATAAGTTAGTCAGTTTAGTACATTTAGCAGATGGAGAAGGCATTCCACATTTGCACAACATATAAAATTCATTTAGTATCTCACATTTTTCCTCAGCGCTTCTTCAGGATTATTTATTTCAGTAACAGGTGAAACTGCCAAAAGCATATAGCTTTACAATAATAACATTCCGCCATGGTCACCTTGTGTTTTAAACAATGTGTGAACTCCAGAAATTATAATGCACGGCATATCCCTGCCAGGCAACGGCACATGTTGGGATGGAATGGAAATTAATTCGATGAACTCCGCGTGAACTCCAACGGGGACCTGTTTTCTAATACAATTATTCACCATTATGCACTTTGTTTTTCAAAGTACCAATCCAATCAGAATTTTACCATCCCGAGCTTCCACCATTTGGTCGAATATTAATTGCTGTAATGCAATTATTTATTTATCGAATTAACGAATGTCCTAATTCAATTTCATTCTACACGTCGCGTGTATGAGATGTATGCTCTGATATTGCACGGAAGAGAAAACCTTCACACACGCGAGCAAGTTTCAAATTTATTTTTTATGTTTTATTGTATTAGTTTTTATTTGTCATATGATGTATATACTTATGTTTAATCAAAATATAGTGGCAGGTTTCAAACGCACGTGTGAAGTTATTCGAACTGGTACAGATTATCAAGTGATTTTTCAGTGTTTTACATGCAGTCAAATGAAACTATTGTTAATGCAGTTGTTTTCGTAAGAGTGGGCATTTATCCATATTTTGTTTACCTGAGTTGTAGGTGGAGGCAAGGGCTTCCACAATTTAAGCCTTACACAATATCTTATACATTTATATATACACGTGTGTGTTTGTGCTGATGTGCTGATACCATCCAAAAAAAAAAGCACCAACCAGACTTAACAGTGTACTCTCTTACTGTTTATCCCCAAATTACAAAGTTAATAATAATAATTATTCTAATTGTATTTTTTCCCAATATAGTCTCATGTAGAATTATAAATACCTAGCTTGATTATCATGAAAATGTTCAATTTCAAGTTACTATAAACTGGTAGGGCTTTTTCCATTTCTGTAGCAAATTTTACAGTCCCTTCCAAATGTACTGGAACAGCAAGTGTCAATTAATTTGTTGTGAACTGAAGACATGTGTGTGTGATATCAAAAGATGAATGTGAGAAGAGAGATCAGAGTTTCAGCTTTCATTTCCAATGTAGAACATAGCATATTTTGTATCAAACTACCCAGGTTTTCAAGTGAGCAAAAATATTGCAACATGACAAGCTGACAGGTGTTTCTTGTCATCCAGGTTATATAAGATTGATTGTTTAATCTTAAGTAGCCCTGGATATCTACTCTCAGTTTAAGCTTTGACTTTCACCTGTGAACTCTGCATTTGTTATTGAGAAGGGTAGACCAACATGAAGACCAGAGAGCTGTACATGGGAGAAAAGCATACCATTTTGAAGCTGAAAAGAGGGAAAAATCCATCAAATACATTGGGCATAGCCAGTACCACAATTTGGAATATCCTGAAAAAGAAGGAAACCACTGGTTTACTGAACCGGCTGTCCAATGAAAACAACAATAACTGATGACAGACAAACGGTGAGAATAGTAAAGATAAACCCCAAAACAACTTCCAAAGAGCAAGGGTAGAATTATCACACTGCACTGTTCAAAGGAGACATACAGAACAACAATATAGAATCCATACAAGGTGCAAACCACTCATCAACAGTAAAATCCAGAATGCCAGGTTGAAATTTACAAAAAAGTACAGAGATAAGCCACAACGGTTCTGGAACAAAGTTTTATGGAATAATCAGACAAAGATTAACCTCTACCAAAGTGATGGAAAGGCCAAAGTGTGGAGAAAGAAGGGATCTGCTCATGATCCTATTCAAGCTCATCTGTGAAGCATGGTGGAGGTTGTGTCATGGCTTGGGCTTGCATAGCTGATTCTGGAATTTTTTTATTGATGATGTAACTTGTAGTCTACAGAAAGATACTGTCTGCCATTTTACAGAGAAACGCATCCGAACTAATCGGGAAGAACTTTATTATGCAGCAAGACGATGATCCAAAACACACTGCCACCTCAGCAAAGGACTTCATTGGGGGAAAAATGAGGGTTTTAGACTGATCAAGGCAGTCACCAGATCTTAACCAAACTGAACTTACATTTCACCTCTTGAAGAGAAGACCGAAAGAAAAAACCCTGCAAAACAGACAACAACTACAAAGTGCTGTGGTAAAGGCCTGTATAGGCCTAACCAATGAAGAAACAAGAAATCTGGTTGAGTCTATGACCTGTAGGCTTGATACAGTTATTGTAAGCATAGGATATGCAACCAAATATTAAGGGTTTTTTTGCTATAATAAAGTGTAAAAAGTTCTGTTCCAGTGCTTTTGTTCACTTGAAAAACTGGGTGGTTTGATAAAAAATGTGCTGTGAGCATTCAGAAAAAAAAAACATTTTTGTTCGTGTCCCTTCAACCTGTGCTTCGATTTTTCTTTCTTTCGCCCTTTCTCACTCATTCTTGGGGGTTTGCTTTGTTACACAACGAGGGTCAGACCCTGAATGGACCCACCCCCTAATATAATTTCTCCCATCTTCGCGCATGAGACATTCTTTAGCCCTTCGCTCCCCCGGCCTCCCCTCGTTTCCCTCCCTACTTTTACCCTCTCTCTCTCTCCCACTTTGCCATTGACATCCAGCAAGTGGTCTAGCGCACAGCCGACAGTCGAGTCACGCACTGCGTAAACTTTTGACCCCTCAACTTTTTGACCCCACGTACCTCTCGGTTCAGTCTAAAAACAGCAGATTCACCTTCACTCGCGACAGGTAATTAAAGCAAAACGGTTAAAGAGAAGTGCTTTGTAGGTCTAAGTTATATTGCTGCGTATATATGCCGTTTTCATGCTTCCTGGTTTTCAACAAAGGGATGAACCAACCAAGAGGACTTACGTTATTGCCTGTACGAAATTCCGGTCGCCATTTTACACGCTCTATTTACAGTTTTGACGACGGCTTCTTTTGACACATCACCAGACACCGAGGTCGAGAGAATACGGATTCTGAAGCAGTTATATTATTTTTAAATGATTATTACGAACTGCCTCGTCGATAGAACAGAAGGCATTTCCTCTAGCCGTTGTGAAGTTGGTCTAAAGCGGGCTCTGCTGGCCGGAGAGGAGAGTTGCATCAGAGAGAGTCAATCTGAGCACGGCTCAATCAGCAAACATGAGAAAAGATCTTGTACATGCGGCATTAACAGCTGACATTTATTCATTCCAGAGAGTAAAGATTTAGGTTTATTATTATTCAGTTTTCTTACAATTACAAGTGTCTTTTAACACTTTTCTACACAATTTACTAACGAACATCTCAAATGTGTTTCATGATAATAGTGCGGTCTTTGAAAAGAGGCAACAGTTATGCGAAAATTTAAGAACTTGCTGAGTCCGAGTTTTCAATTAGAATTAACAAAATCCTCAGATATTGCTGCTTCAGTTTTTTCCTCAGATAGATAGACAAACAATAAAAGCAGTAACAGGAATTAGAGACAGAAAAACAGAGGGTGTGGATGGAAGGTATGTTTAATTATTAAAATGAACAGAATATTTATGCAAATCGATATCCAGTGACTAATTGCAAAAATGTACTCTGTCAAATTCACCTTATATCGTGGCCGGTTGCCTCAGTGAGAGACAACTGGCAACAAATAAAGCCACGCGCTGCTAAACGTCACAATTAATTTTGGGATGTTTTCGTAGGGCTTCCCGGCTCCTTTATCCCATCACAAATCGGATACAGTGAAGGAGGAGGAGGAAAACATAGGTAAATAAAAAACATTCCATCAAACTCTCCCCTCCTTTTTCTAAGATAAACATGGTGTAATTGTGTATGATAGACAAGCTGTATTGTTTCGCGCCTGCGCCCTCGCAGTAGCGCTCGTCTACTGACCTCTGGATGATCCCGTCCTCATGCATTATGGATGAGCTACGCTCGGAGATTGCCCCTATCAATATGCAAAACCCATTAGGCTGTTAAAATGACAGTTTAAACGTTCAAAATCTCTGCATCGATATGGTCGAAGTCTCCACACACACACACTCACACAATATGACTTTCTAGCGAGCAGGTGACAAGAAATTGCACACAACACCGATGAAAATACCCAATAATAAAATATTTTATAATTAAAAAACGAATGTCATTTATGAAATTATGGTTGATAAACTGGCTACTGATACACGAAGAAAAGCGTGAGAAAATGTTAGTTCACATGCGATTTCTCTTTAAATGTGTATTTCTTCTACTTTAAACGTCCCAAAGGCTTCTTTAACAAAAGGCATAATGGACGCAATACAAACCAAACGCGTTGCCTAAACCCCAGTATAAATACGAAAAGTTTAATCACAGCATTGCTTTCGTTTTCCTTTTGTTTGAAATAATTCAGACTAACTTACGCTGTGCTTTTTGATCTTTTGAGTTTGTGTCAAAACGTGTCCCACACACCTCATTTCTCTGACGCACAAACGCACCCAGAACTAACGCCTAGTCGCCTAGTTACTCACCAATATATATAAACAACACATTCTAGGATGTGAAAGTCCCACTCTACGCAAAATCTCAAAATGAATTAAAAGCTTTGAATGAGGAACATTTAATTGCTTTTCAGATTTTGTTTGGTTAACTTTTGAGAGTAAAGATCACATTTCTCTGAGCAGCCCTAAGTCCCATATCATTTGGGAAGTCAATCCAAATTAAACGAAAACCCTCAACTAATACATGCGACCAGAATTTCGCCTTCCTGTTTACGGCCTCGGACTTCCTCAGTCACCCTTACTCAAACACACACACACACACACACACACACACACACACACACACATACACACACACACACAAACGCAGTAAAGGACAAATGGAGAGCTATAAAACCTCTAACACAAACTGGAAACCCAGTGTCAGGTTGTAAAACACTGGAATGAAAAAAAAAACATTCAGTTTGCGAGAACAAACGATAAATGTATTTATTACACTTATATATTACATTTTGAGAATTATAACCAAGTCGAGTTCATGGGCGTAAATCGCAAATTCACAAAATAATGAGCCTTGTTCCATCTAATTTTTATAACCGACAAAATCTTTTTAACGTTTGCATAAGTTTAACATATTTAATTTAATGGAAATATAGTCCTAAAGTATTCGATAGTCTTCTATTCTCAGAGGTGAAGACACATCTAAGGACAAATATTCCCCATAATAATATAATAATATGATAACAGTTGTCAATTCTCCAATTCTCCGCCACGCAGTTCAGCCAAACAGGGATGTCTTTAAAAGCTTTCATAATGGCTGTTAACCAGATTTCTGCTTTTTTCAGCATTTTTTGGTAGGGAAATGAATAAAAACGAAAATTTGCTGCCATGATTTAGGAAGTGTTATGTGGGATTTAGTTAATTATGTAGATTATAATGGAAAATTGGTAATTGTAATAAAATAAGTACTGCCAGAATTCTGAACAATCAAATGTTCCCTCTAGAAACAGTTGGTTAGAAGATCGCTGCGTTCTTGCTGTAGTTACCCCAAATCTCGGTGGCAGTTAGCATTAATGACAACTGATGACAGTAGTATCCTCTTAGTTTCTCCATTGCTACCGTGCTAATAGTTTTGAAAGGGGAAGCCCTTCGCACCGCATTGAGTGTAATTTAATGACATACACAGCTGGAACACTGGAGTTTGACTCGGGTTGATCCGAGGTGGCAGAGATACATCTAAAAGAACTAAGGGCGCATATATATATATACACAGATGATAACTCTCTGCCGTTCTTTCGTGTCACCCCCTATGGCGACTATTCAAAAACTATAATATATTTACATCTGTACGTAAATTTATAACAACATTTTGCTGTACTTGTTTTTCTGTGAAAGTTCGCATCCAGTCTGTGTTATTCAGACGTTTCCTTTCTGGAAAATACATGGGCGGGGACGGAACAAAGCTTTGCTTGTAGAACTGGGGGAGGTATATTGTCGTGTGTGTGTGTGTGTGTGTGTGTGTGTGTGTGTGTGTGTGTGTGTGTGGGGGAGAGAGAGAAAAAGAGAGAGAGAGAAGGAAAGAGAAAGAGAGACACTAAAGAAACACTCACGCACAGATATCTGCATATATCTCCAATTAACTACAGCTGATAAATATGAAAAGAGAAGAATAAATATGATATAATTACATGACCACTATTATACAATATTCATTGTGTGGTAGCACTGATTCTGTACTCCAGTTAACATTCATAACATCAGCATCCATACTGAATCGTATGATTTAAATAATGAGGTTTATATATAAATGATAGGAGTAATGCAATTAAAATTGTGGATCCACAATAAATGATAGTATTTTTGCGTTTATTAAGTTCCACTTAGACAACATGCCTCGACATTTCACAGCAGCAGTACAGACATGGCATCCATTCGTAATGTGCCAATGTTTCCAATGGGCAGAATTCATAAAAGTTAATTTAATACAGAAAGTCTACATTTCAATGAGAGAGAGACGAAATGATTGACAGAATCAGTAGAGATGGCCCTCCTCTACTTCCCACCTCTTTTCCGATCATCTGCCAATGTAGTCTAAAACTGAACTTACTGTGAGTGCGCACGGTCCACTATCCTTAAATCCGCCTGCAAATGGGTAGAACCAGAGAGACAGTGTATGGATCAGACACGGACAGTGTACTGGCCTACTAGTGCGTTCTTCCCCTCAGTACTGACCCTTTAGAATCCCTTCGAAGCAGTTAAACCGTCACTTGCATTCTAGAATGTGAAATATATAGTACATTGTCAACTCCCCAAAACCATAAAACTAACTTTATGGACCCCACGTGACTTTTGAGAGCCAGTAAGGGGTATCTGTCTGTGGCCTGGGCGATTTTAACGATCTAACTTCAAGATAAAACGCTCATCCGTTTGACATGTAAATGTCATAGCTAGTTTTGGTATATTTTGGTCAAAAGCAAAAGTTAAATTTCAAAAGGCAAGTCGGCCAGGCAGTGGAATGGAGCTGGTTCACTTTTAGGACCTCCAATCGGCTCTCAAAAGTCGCCTGAGAGGTGGCAAAACAGTTGGGCACTCGTGGTAAGTTTAAAACTTCAGTGTTTGTTTAATGAGAATACTACTGTATAGTGAGGGGCGGTGTATTGCAAATGGACAATTTTGTAAATGTCATAGATCGAATGAATTCTGTCGTGAATCATGCGAGGTCTTACGGAACACATCAGAAACAGCCCTTGGATTTATTTTAACTTGTTGTATTTTTTGAGAGACACATGCGTTAAAGTTCAATTAATTGACCTTCCATGCAAAATTTAGGATATTAGATTGTTGCGTGTCATTTTAAATCTTAATCTTATCCTGTAGAAGGCCCTCGAATTCTCAGTTCTTTAATTATATTGTTAAATTGTTCTATGTATTATGTTTCACCGGCCGTTGATTGGTGAAAAATATTGTCAGGTGAAGCGAACTGTTTGTGCGTTAATTGTATTGGACAGAGATATCTAGACTTAGAGAACGGCGGGTATACTGTATAGACAGAAACATCGCTTTCAAAGGCGTAAGTCTGAATATGAGTAACTTTATTGTTTTTGATTTTTTTACTCCAAGTTAAGCTACAAACAAATACAAAAAGCTTATTGGCAAAATGCTTACAGGCAGTTCAGCATGACATTAGCTTTTGTCACTTTCCAAACACGTTTGCCATTCACTCTGCCTACTACAAATAGCCAACTGGTCACAATAAAAATGTTCAATATGTACAACTTTTTTGGGGAACATAAACATAATCCAGTAATATACAATTACATATTTTGAATATAACTATACACACGTATGACAGGATACAGGGATCTAGTGAGGACTATTTACAAATTCCCTTTTTTTCAAAAATAATTGAAGAATTTGAACACATGACAAAAGTTCTGTGAGATTATCTAGACAAGGACGGTAAAACCATAAAAAGACCATGGAACACATTAAGGTTTCTGCTGAACATAATGCAGTCACCACTAAACTAGAGCTTTACTTCATATTTGGGCAGAGGCTTCTCTAAGCTGTAAACTCAAATGTATATACGTTTATAGGTAGTAAATAAGTTATAACATTTAAGAGCTCACATGCTAACTCTCAAGAAAGCATTAACATATCACTTGACACAAACAATATTCAGAACAAGAACAACGGCGGCATTTTGTACTTTTTCCTTTTTTTATTTTCTCCCCTCGAAATAATAATTATAGTATTAAAAGAACAGCCTATGAATACTAACTTGCTTTTAATTTTACCAGTACCACAGTATAATTTTAAGTTGCCTAAAACATCCAACAACATGCCGAAAGGTGCCGCTTTTTACAGTACTCGGTATAGTGTATTGAGACCTAGTTTTATCTGTTTTCCCTCCTAATTTCATTTCCACAACACTTAGAGTTTGATCTGCGTTACCCCTACGGCTGGAAAGCGCTACCCGCGGTAGCCAGGCTCATGCTCTTCAACTTATTGTCCTTTTTCCATTTCATCCGCCGATTTTGAAACCAGATCTTAATTTGTCGTTCTGAGAGGCATAGAGCGTGGGCTATCTCTATCCTCCTCCTCCGGGTGAGATACCTATTGAAATGGAACTCTTTTTCCAGCTCTAGCGTCTGATAGCGGGTATAGGCAGTTCGGGCCCTTTTGCCGTCTGGTCCAGTCATATCTGAATGGCATGAATAAAATGCAAAAGTGAATAAAACGTTAGCGAGAATGACGCAAGACAGCATTAAAACAGTAGACTGCCAACAGAATTTTTCAGGTTGAAAAACAACACACAAATACCAGTGTCTTACTCACGATTTATGACTGAATGTGTACAGTGCAGTTGCCAAATGGTACAGTGCAAAAACGCCTCCCAATCAGTCTTGTTGTTGCCTACTGGTTTTCAAGCTTCGACCAGTTGAACATACAAAGCTTCATGAAGTACATTTTTTCGAAATACCCTTTTCCAAGCGTTTTATTTTCCTATCTTATCCCACCTTTTCTTCGTCTCGCCTTTTTTAGTTTTCTTGCCCCCCACAAAGTAATCACATTCCCACACGCCGTAAAACAGAACTTTGCAAACAAACAACTTCTAAGCTCTCATGCCTTGCTGCTCTCTCTTACACCTCGCTCACTTTCAGTCCTACAGCTTGCGAGGTTCCAGACTTGAAAGATTTATGACATTTGTTCGGAAACCTAAAAATTTTGCACTGCAGTTTAGCTACGAAGAGCATCGAGACTCGAATCAGACAATGCTATTTCGTGCTATGCAATGAGGTAAAAAGCGTAATGTGGGAGTACCATGGCTAATATGTAGTTTCCGCATCCAGGGGAATATTTGTGGCGCTTGGCCATCGGTAGTCGCCGAGGTGGTGGAGGTTGCTGTGCTGTCTTGCTTCTGCTGTGTCCGGGGAGCTGGATTGGTCGCTCTGTGGGAGCTTTCCTCGGTCTCGGATGAAGCGCTGGCCTCGTCGATTTCTGTGAAATGTGCACTGTTGGTGAGGTTACTACCCGCGGTGGAGGCGCTTTGGTCAGAAGGGGGCGAAGAACCTTTGGGTCCCAGGCTCTCGCTGTTGGAGCAAGGCAGTGGCTCTGTGGACGCGAGTGAACAGCTTGACGGCTGTCGGAATCGCGTCTCCGGGGCTGGAGACTGGAAGCCCCGGGAGTTGTCCCCAACCGCCCCAAAATGGCCCGTGTTGGTTGAACGATTGACGCTTAGGTCCATCCCATTGTAGTTGTAGCCGTAAGAGCCTGAATGCATGGTGCCGGAGTCCCTGTACGAGGCGTTCATAGCGCTGCTGCTAGTTCCATAATTTAGTAACTGATAGTCGGGGCCATTTGGGTAGCGCCCTGAGAACGAGTTTACAAAGTAAGAGCTCATTTAGGTTGTTTTAGAGGGCTTGATTTGTAGATCTTGGTCGTTATAACGCTGTGCTTCACGATTTATGATGTATTAATGAATTATAGCAATGCACTGTACTTCGTTTTTGCTATGTATGCGGCCAAATATGGGGGTGGGGGTGCGTTTGGGAATCACGTGCTTTTGTTGACCAGTCGTAAATTCTCACTGATGACTTCAAGAGGTAATTCATGCTCTATGGTTACAAATGATGACGAGACGGGGAGTCGTTAGGCTCGAGTCATCGTGTGCCTCCCATGGCAAGGATATGCTGCGTGTGAGCAGACAGCGTCACCTACTGGGGAAATAATTTATAGCACATGGAAGACATTTTCTAGGTTTCTCAACCCATTTTGTTCTCTGTACGGTGATGAAAACCTTTTGTCGCCCTACATCTTACTTATCACATGTTGAAATCATGAGGCGACGCAGAATATGTATTTATATTTTACATGTTAAAATATCAATAAAATAAGGCATTGATAATAACTGAATAGTACTTAAAAAGCTAAAATCCATATTATAACTGGAAAACCACTTTATCCCTTTGAAAACGTTTACCCCGTTTAGCTGTTTATCAACAGGTATTATTATTAGGCAGAACAACAACAACAACAACAACAACAATAATAAAATGAATATGAATATGAATTATGTGAATGCGTGCTCTGGGGATTGCACGCCACTTTTGTTCTTTGATTAAACGAGAGGAACATTTTAGAAAGAACCTATACGAACGAAGAAGAGTGTCTGACTGCAGAATTTATGGACTGAGTAGCCCATAAGGAATTTAAGGCTGTGATATATGGCCAGAGCAGATATATGGTTTGTTGACATAAAGACACAAGCTATTTCATGTTTTTGCATCATGACATGCAATCCACGTTTGTGTCTGACATTTGTGCTTACACTGAAACTGCAAAACTACAGTTGAATCATCGCAAATACTGGTTATAGAATCATAAACATTCTAAACTAACCAAAAACAGAAAAGACTGCTACAAAAGACGACAATTAAAAGAACCAAATTTTTGAAAAAGACATTTTTGCATGGGTTTACATATAGATGCAAGCACCTCGTGTGAGGTGAGCATGAGACGTGAGCTTTAAGCAGATACTATCCAAATTATTTTATATTCATTACGTTGCTGTGGTGTCCTCGTGCATTCTTGCGTGATTACTTAAGCACCTTTACCTGAAAGGAGTACTAAGAGGCTCAAGATCTCAGGCTTCTGACTGGTTCTGGGTGAATGCACAGCACGGACAGGTCAGCTTTCACTTCGACATCTTTTAAAGACCACTGACCCATTCCTTACACTTTGTAAGGACATTTTGCAATCAAACTCCTGGTCACTTTACCTTTCTATCTTAGAAAGCGAACCCATTTGCCTGATTGACGGTTTGTTTGAGTTCATGTACATGTTCCCTGCAAATTGCTGCTTGGTGCTGAATTAATACAAATGTGACGAGGTGGTTTTCCCTGGAAAGTGACTGCTATTCTAGAATAACTCCAAACTAGTGTTTAAAGTAGTAAACAAATCTCTGGATCACGCTAATTAAATATGCGTCTTCATTGCGCAAGCATTGCGCACGTATTTACTTATTTTCAATGGAAATCATTTAAATTCCTCAATAATGTTCCGGGACATCTAAATTGATCTGCTGTTTGCAAAGAGGGCATAACAGGTAGAGCGTATGGTTGGTTTATTCAGTGTTTTTTTTTTTACCTGACAAAGTTAACAACAAGGAGAAACACGTACAAAATTCATATAAACCTTATCCTCATTTAGTTTAGTGCAGTTTAGTGCAGTTTAGGAAAGAAATACGTTATGTCGTACAATGACAATTCAATTTTATTTTCACATAGCTTAAATATGAACATGAATATAACATTTCAAATAGCTTCGTTGAACATAGCCGTCTTCGGTGTTAGACCAAATCCTATGTCAGGATATGAATACAAAAACACTTTAATTAGACACCATGTACAAAAAATAATAATAATAAAATGGCAATAAGTGGAATGCTACAACGAATTTACCAACACAACTTAACCGACTCAACTTATTTACACAAGGAAAGTCTTCCTTTCTGATGATTAACTGAGGTGTCTTATGCCTTCTATATCATTTTTTCTATTCCTTGCATTTCGTTTTTTTTTTCATTCAGTCCTCTTCTCTTCTTCATCCTCGCCACTGGTTTGTGAAGAGTTGATCAATTTGTTCTCTTTTTTCCACTTCATGCGTCGATTTTGGAACCAGATCTTGATCTGGCGTTCCGTCAAGCACAGTGCGTGCGCAATCTCGATACGACGCCTCCGGGTCAGATACCTGTTAAAATGGAACTCTTTCTCCAGCTCTAGCGTCTGGTAACGGGTGTACGTCTGACGACCCCTCCGGCCAGGGTTGCCAAAGGTCCCTGTCCACAGAAAAAGGAAAGAAAGGAGGGAAAGAAAGTCAAACATTAACACGGAAAGTGCATATTACAATGACAAATATATCCAAAATAGCTTGAGGGCAACATGACTTGCCAGTCTTATGCCTCAGGAGACTTTTTAAGCATTAAATACCTGCTGCCTACGACATAACTTTAGAGATTGGACGCTGGTATTCAGACTGGACTTGAAGTGATGGTGAACAACTCAAAAATACTGTCAGAGGAAAACCGATGAAGTACCGCGTTTACTTTTTGCTCCAAACATAGATTTTCAGCTAGTTTAAGTGTCAAACTTCTTACATTTAAACAAATACACTTGGCAAGGCTGCAGTTTTAGGCCGTTTCATGTTTTTTTGAAATATAAATAATTTCTAAGGATAACAAGGCTGTCAATGAAAACTTTAACTTTTTCCATTCAACATTCAACTATCAATAAAAGCTTTTACAGAATAACAAATAAAACATTGAGGACTGTGACAACATTAAAAGATGTCGAATATTTATATGGGTCTTATATCAGAATATTCAACAGCTTGTAAGTGGACCTTACACTATATGCTAATATACATAAATAAATAAATATATGCTCTTTGCAGTCTTGTGACACTCGCTTTTCCTGTAAAACCAATTTCTCGTGTCTCTGGGGCTTGCTGTTGTAAGCATATGCCCTCTTATTGTAAACTAAATTCGCTTTGTGCCTTTTTTAGGGTGCAATTGTGTGCGAACAGAGGGGGATCTTGTCAAAAACAACAATACGAGTCATTTTTATGATAAGAAGCACGCTCTGACGCTACAGCTGCCCTGATCTTGCAAGCCACTTCACGTTTAATCTACGATGTAAGTATAAGCTTAGCGACATCTGAATACACTATTTTTCATCAGTCTTGGGATACGAATATAAACATGCTACCATATAGGAGAAATAACAAGGGTGTCGTGAGGGTGTTCTCCGATTTCAGTTTGACAATATGCTGGGGCAAAACAGAATGGTGAGAATATTTACACTGCGTGGGCTTCCGGGATTGCACAGTCGGACAGTAAGTCACGTAGCACACCTCAGCTCTGTTCATCAACAATGAGCCAAAAACAAATGAAAAGCAAGGAAAATGTCACAACGTGAAGCTTACCGTTACACGAGTTCATTCGTTGCATCCATGGGTAAACCGGCGCCGTCGGCTTCTGTTCGTCGCTCTCGATGTAGATGCTTTTCCCCGCCGGCCCCGTGCAGTCTGTTTTTCGGTGGTCCTGACTAAGGGCGAGAGAATGTTCCTCTATGTTGGAAAGGGCACAAGCAGGGTCTTTTTCCCTGTAGAAGCTCGCCGTCGCGTAATCGCAGGCACCGGCGGCGCTCGCTCTGCCGTACGCACTGTTCTGGTAAAGGGAGGAGGGGTACGCCTTCTCCTGGACACTGCTAGCTCCATAACCAGCACCGGGATAGTGTCGTAAAGGGTCTGTGTATCCGGAGGAGTATAAGGGTATCTGTCCCAGGAACGACTCCTGTCCTCCGGGCAGAGTCACAGGGAAAGTTGAGTTTACAAAATAGGAACTCATTGGGAGGGCACGGCTCTTTTCCTTGGTTTATGATTTGTTGTGTTTTATAGTCCAAGTGGTTTAGCTATTAGTAGTTTATCGGAGATTGGGTTTTAGTTGAGGGGGGGGTGCTGGGTGGCTATGTGCCAGTGCGGGACAGAGGGAAACCGTACCATCTGACCATTCATTGACCAATCGCAAGCGGTCGTGCCTGCAAAATAGCACCCTTGAGGGGGGCTGTGATTGCATGCGCCAGGGGATCCCAGAAGAAAGCAAAAAGCTCTATTTTTTTCAACTCTTCTCCCTTCTCTTTCCTTCCAATTAAACTGCACAGTGTAAATCACATAGGAATTTTAAACCGCTAAATTGAATACATCAACGCATTGCCTCCTCATCTGTTTTGAATGAAGTGCGCCCATATACAGTAGATTATGGTCTGATCCACCCGCTTGAGACAAAGGAGGTGCCAACAAATGCGCACGACAGTCACATTTCCTAGTAATTATTATTCAAAATTACACCCAGCAGATTTTTTATCATTGTATGTTATGTTTGTTTGTGCTTTTATAGATGGAGACACTGACATTACTGTAATCTATAAATATTTGTAATTATTGGACAATGATCATAAAAGTTTGCTATACTCAGTAAGTTAAATAGTTTCAGGACCCTATTTTTTCGCAACAGGTTGTAGAAGTACTGTTCTATTTATTTTCGAATAACTCCACTTTTTTTGTAAATAGCTATTGCACAACGTGTAATTGTGACAGAGCTAGATTTATCCATGCATTGTAGTATAATTAAATTGTACCCGTTATTTTACATTTCAGTTTTTTTGTCTTTGTTGTGGTGTAATAAAACTTACCGCATCTGTCTTTTCTGAGCATTCTTTCTGACCGCATTTCATACAAGGGTTCCACTCTGACTAAAAAAAGCATATGGCCTGTGAATTTCAGCGAATAAGTCAAACCTATTTATGCATTTGTTGAGTTTTCACTGCGCTAGTCGAACATGCGTGTGTTTTCCATTAACCAGGAGTACAGTTATATTGGCCGGGGTCCTGATGCTCTACGACCAATAAACCATTTGCGCCCCTACAAGTGGATATTTTTAAAAGTGGCTCAAGGGGGTTGCGTGCGTTTTACTTTAATTTCAGTTTCCTTTTGGCATGGCGAGGATGCCGCGTTTCCTTTTGCATTGCTTGGCTTTCTGTGGAGGGGAAACAGCTATTGTGTATCCACTTGTAAGAGAAATCAAGAGGAAACCCTGCTTGATCAAAGTTTTTTGTTCATTATTAATGTGAGATGCATGTTGTTAGTGTCTTTTATACATTATAAACCAGGACGACTTAAGCCTATTTTTGCACTTATTACGGAAGATAATTTGCTTAATGCATTTTTTACTTATTGCAATACTTCTACATTTTTTGCAGAAATCATGTCATTTGGACCAGATTTGTAAAGAAGCTTCAATCAAGTCATCGTGAAAACTGTTGTACAGAATGCCAGTGGTGTAAGGAACCCTGACAAGAGCTGTTTCAGAACTACAAAGCAACGAATCATATCTGCCCCGCGGACTGAGGAAATCATTTAAAACGACGTTAAGGAAAATACGTTTTTCACACAGAACACGGACAAGGAGCCACATATTGTCACTCACTTTCTGTCAAGTGTGCTGTAACATCCCCAGAGGTCCCATGAGTTTGCCGTGTCATTGTCTACATTGTGAGTATATGGTGACTTTAAGACCCTGACAGAACTCATGGAAATTTCTGTACGCTATTTAATATAACTGTTTATATGTTGTTGGTGATGTTGGCGTTTTTTGTTATTTGTTTCCAAACGTCTTTTGTAATGCTTTTTATGTCAGTTTTCGAGTGATTTCGAGATATTACAAAACGTGCTACATGATATGCTTCTTGTTTTGTTTTTTTTAAATTGATATTCCTGCTGGAAGGACTCTATTGCTTATTTTATTTTTAAACTATTCCGTAGCCAATATGACTTGAGTGTCCTAAACATATACTGAATGTACAGCTTAAGTGCAATACGATCATGAATGTTTGGAGTTCATGCTACATTAAAATGGTTCAAATAACATCCATGCACTCGGTACGGCTGATCGTCTGACTTGACGAACATGACTGGTTCATAAAATTCAAGCTTTACATTTGGAAATAAAAATAATAATAATAATAATAATAATAATAATAATAATAATAATAATAATAATAATAATAATTCAAAATATTTCAGTTAGCTTTAAAGGATGTTTAAATTCTACTTATATATTGCCATTCATCGCTACAGCCATAAAATAAAATAAAAGACATGTATTCTAGGTGGTCTATACCATAAAAAGTATATTTTGTGAGTTCTGTGCATTGTATAGCTGTGCTTGTGGCTCGTATGTGGTGTAAAATTCTGAAGGAAATATAACCAAAAATTAGGAATACAAAAGCATGCACAGTTCAAATGACGACATTAAAACGGAAAGGATGCGCTTCCGAGTGTATGGATTGCACAAGAGTAATAGCTTTAGAAAACCCATGTTGGAACAGACTGCTACTTCCTTTTTAGATCCCAATAATTAAAGCAAGTCTGTTTGAAAGTGTGGCTTTTCTCAGATCTTACTCTCTAATATAGTAAGACGACGATGTCTAAGACTTTTTGCTCTGAAATGTTTTAAAACACTGCCTTGTACTGTCATCTGTTTACTTCTGAATTCAAAGCTTTGTTTTTTTAGCTAGAGAAATTTTGTCATTATGAGTGGTGTTTGCTTTCTTTTTAAAATCGATTTTCGCTCTTTGTGGCGACATTTTGTCTGATATAAACCCATATTAAAATTGTTCAGAATGGATTGCACGATAGCAACACTGTTAAAAGGTTTTCAACGTGAAACACTATTTTCTTTACAGATTCTCAATAAAACATCAGAATGCTGCACAAAAGAAACAAGTACTGTTATTATAGCAACATTAAACTGTCCCGGAAGCGAAGTCTTCTCATCGGAAATGCCTAAATATTTGTCTGTGATTATCTCAAGTGTTCAAGCCCACCAAGTCAAATATACACAGAGCGTGAGGACGAGTGCAGCACACAGTCTGTATTAACCGCGGGACTCGCGCAAACTCGCAGCGCTCCCTCCGCACAATGGTCTATCCTTGCGTTCCTCTGTCTGTTTCTGCTCTAAATGCAAGATTTTTACATAACCTTAAACCGAACACAAGAAGGGTGTAAATGCAGCATAAATGCAGCACGTATGTGTGACTGTGTGTGTTAGGTGGGTTGATGGGTGGGTGGGGGGCGGGGCGGTTGAATGTAGAGGTGAATGTGTTTGCGTGTGTATTAGAGGAGGTTAAAGTTCCGGTGAGTGAACACCCAGGTCAGGCAGCACTTGGGCCTCGACGCGCTTCATTCCCCGCAGAATGCAATAACCTTGGAACGGTCATCTGTTGACGAGTAAAAGGGTTTCAAGAGGCAGGAGAGTGAGTATGAAGGGATATCAGGCCTTAAGGCTAGGCTTTTCTGACCGACCGCCACAAATCTCCTCCAAATGCAGACACTTCAAAGGGCGGCAACAACAGCCTCGAGAATTTACAGCCTCTGCATTCTTTTACGTTTCACTGCCATCGGGCTGAACAGGCCTAGACCCCTCCCAACTTTTGCTGTTATCTGCGCCTCCGGTGCCGCGCTTTATTATATTTTTTCCACAGATGTTATTGTCAGCATTCAAATGTTACATTAATGCGTGGCAAACATGGAAGAGGATAGAAAGGGGTTATTCAGGAACGAGTACAACAGAGGGAAAGAGTAGGGGGGGGGGATGGGCATATATTCTCACCCTGCTATAAAATGTAAGGTCACACTCAGTAAAAGAAACACGAGTGCGCGCACACACACGCACGCACGCAGTGCGACAAACAAATGCACACTGCCATAAACTAAGGATCTCTCTCTGTCACACACACACACAGCTGTAAACCTTTATCTCCCCTTCCAACACACATACTGCTATAAAATGTCAGGTCGCACTCACCTTAGGAAACACACACACGCACACACACAGTGCGACAAACAAATGCACAGTGCTATAAACCAAGTCTCTCTCCCTCTCTGTTTCCCCCTCCCTCCTTCTGTTTCTCTCTGTTGTAGTCGTAGCACGCATGCACCCACGCCCGGGCACACACACTGCAATAACAAGCTGTCTCTCCTCCTCTGAACTGCGAGCCATGAAAAGACACTCCGACACTGTGCGCAGCAGAACGCTAGATGGCACCAAATGCCGAGGTAAAGAGGCGAGCTGCGAAAACTTGCATCAATGGCTAATTCTCATCAACAATATATAGATATCTACAGTGGTCATTCAGTCCAACATTTTGACCATACAAATTGTGCACCTTAACCGTCCAGAATCACCGTGTTCATCATAAAATCATGTGTGTGTTTTGTCTGAAACATTGATTACAAATATAAACCGAAGCATACATACATTGATTGATAAATGATATACTGAAGATCTAATTAGCACGATTAGCACTATATTAATCTTTCTACATACATATTTGGCCTGCTTATATTACAATCGGTTCCACAATCCGCATTATAATATTTAGGCTTGGTTCAACATTGTCATCCATTAAGTTTGAGGGACAACCTAAACATGTGGTATGCAAACACTGCAGGCCAGTTGTGAACGTGCCGAACTGAATGGAACAGCCCCAGACTCGAAGAGAGCAGAAGGGACATGAAGAAGAAATGCCATTCCCTCAATTAAAGCATCAATCAATGGGAAAATGTGTATGTGTGGCTATAAGTTTGTCTTCGCATAAGAAATCTCAAAGGTACATTATACCTCCGGGTGCAGAACTGAAGAAAGACCTCACATACCTATTTGCATTCAGTATAGCCATTCCTAATGATTTCTATTAGTTGGGGTGAGTTCGTATCAATTGTATTTTTAAATGTAACATCCTGTTTTTCGCATTGTGTCAGCGCTTTTTGTAGAGCGCATGAATGTCGCATTGCCTCATGCTACTTGATTAAGCAGTCCACGTAACAAGTGATCCTGAAAAGTAAAGCTACAATCTGATTGGCAACAAAGCCGGTCCAACAGACAATCTCACAGCATCCCGGACCGCTCTACTCACACCACAAAAAAACGGTATCCTTGAGAAAGAGTCAAGCAAGTATATTATTCATTTCACACAGCACATCTAAAGGACTTGCAATGCTTAAAACAGCGGTTAAATATAACTGAGAACTCCGTCCTGCTGAAAGCGGATAACTGAAAAAATGTTTACTTTCAATCCACGCGATCACAAAAGCCAACAGACAGCGCATGGTTATGGTTTAAATGAACTTCTAATAGAAACGTTTGTAGAAGGATTACAGCATGCCTTACCTTTGTTGATAATTCGTCACCCTGCGCCGCGACACTCAGCGGAGCCTTTCGGCGTTGTTCGTGCTGGGGAAGTCTTGCTGCCCTGCCCGCTCCCGCCATTAGTGCGAAGCCGTGACTATGACAGCAACGCCGTTGCTTCCATCCGTTTCGGTCACATTAGTCAACGGGAGTCGGATCCCGGTGTGAAAAAATATATGTGACCCTACTGCGTGTCCAGATCTCAGTCAGACTCTCCATCGCAGCGGAAATCCCAATCATAGTCGGCCACATTAGCATAGCAGAGCGCAGAGTAGGCTGGTCTCCCTCTTCAATAGCAGCAGACAGAGGAGCCAGTCTGAACTGTATATATTTAAATGTTTTCTTAAAATACACCATTAAATGGGAGAGGAACCTTTAAAGAACACAGAGAAGCTTCATAAGGTGCAGCGGCCAAAAGAATGCTGCAATATAACCACTTGGGAAATCATAAAAAGTTCATGTTCACGGTTGCTCATCCACATGACCATCCTCGGCCAATCCCAGGACCCAGGCACTCATAAAGTTCTATCACAAAGTTGTAAATTTTCATAAAACAACAAGGAATTTATTGCATTTCTTCATGACTGCTTTAGCAGCAGTGCCTCTGCCGTCGCCATCTTTTTCTTTCACAAAAGCTTAGGAAACAGAGTAGACATTTTTTTTGTTTGTTTCACATAAAGCTTCGCAGTGACTAGATAGGCGTTCTCCGAATGATAAAAAAGTGAAGTGCGTTTCTGCTTCATTTTGTCCTCAACAGCTTGGCATTGTTTGAATATATATGTATATTAATACATATTATTTCATAAAACTACAGTATATTGACGTGATATTACTTTAGGATGATTTAACAAATACACAAGAAATACGTGAAAATGTGTAAAAAAAAGTTGAGACTTGTCTTTTCTGTAATTGAGACTTGTCTTTTCTGTAATGTGTGTAACGTAGTATTTATGTAATGCTATAATGTAATTACAGAGCAATACTTCATTACACTTTAAATGGCTGATACATAAGTTCATAAGCACATCTAACCAACTAGGCCGCTTTGTCAGACTATTCCGGCTAGAAATATGTAGGTAAACGGTATAAGAAAAATGTGTTGCATTACATAGCTATACAAACATGCGTGTAGTAGAATCAGAAACAGAGAGATACGATTCAGACAAATTTATAAACAAATCTAGACAATACCGTGCGCTCCGCTTCACATCAACGAAGAAAGAAACTTAAATTAGTTTGCTGAAATTTAGACAGTAAAATATTATTGCTTTAGGTATTATTTTTAGAAATATTATAGTTATCGGGCAACAACAGGAAAGAAACTTTATTTGTGAAGTCGTTATTTTGAAATGATCTACTATTATTAATATCAACAACGATATAATTCGGTTCTTTTAAGTTTTTTTTTCAGTTCTACATAAAACAGCCTTGTCGTAGAGCGAAACTCAATATGAAAACCTTATAAGCAGCCTTGCTTGTAAATTTATGTTATGTTCAACCCAAATTAAAATTTTGGCTGGGCCATGAGCTTACATGTATTTTGAAAAGCACTTTTAGGTATCTGAACAGTTAGTGCTGCCATGCGAACTGACCCCCCAATAAGAAGAGACCAGTTTCCCATTCTATTGACTTTTTGTTCTATTTATGGCGTTTTCCGGACGGTTTATTGATGTAGTAAACACATTAGTTTACAGCCCCTAATGTGACTGCACTCTTTTGGTCACTTCCTGACATAAGGTTAGTCTGCAGCAAGAACGCAAATGATCATGGTCTATTTAGGATGCATATTACATTTGTGACACTATTTTTACAAGTACGCATGTAATGTGCATACAACTGCTTTAGCAAAATTAAAACAAATTAAACCAAGAGCCGCACAATGAAAATTTAACTACAGAATTTATAAGTTGCTTTTACGCATCGAATCGAATGTCAACAGAAAATGAGTTACTTTGCCGCCCAAATCTACAAACAATCTTTCGCAGCCTTATTATCGTTATTTTTTCTGCACTGGATGATGCGTAATACAGTAGCATTATAATTTGTGCTGACATGCGGTATGCATGTGAAAATTAGAAGAAGAAGACGACGACGACGGAGAAAAGAATGATGAGAAAGTAAATAAGCCACACTAAAAACTGCGTACAGTGAGTACAATATGTACGTCTGTAAACACATATATATTATTCATTATTCGTGTTATATACATATATATATAACGAATAAAAAAAACACATCTAGGTTATTTAAATCCATTTGCGTTTTATTGACACAATTCCTCCTGACACCAACAATTACATCTTATGGTCCATTGTACATAACAATCAAAAACTGAAATGCAAGTCGGCTGCAAATTATATGAAAATTTACGCTCAAATCACAGAAACCCGTTGAAATATATTAATGTTAAATGCGAGCACAAATAGTATTAAAACAATGATACATCAAAATACACCACAGAGGCTCCCTTTTACATTTTTTACATACATATAGTAGCCTTTTTATTTCTGTGGCAACTAACAAAGTGTTCCATAATCTAAACAACCAACGCACAGTTTGTACTTTCACGAATCTAAAACAATAAACAAGTAGGCAGGGTAGTTTACATTAAAAGGGCAGTAACTATATAGGTAGTGCTGTTTGTTTTACTCAGTGTATCACGAGATTGTGGAGGATGCTCCACTCCTTTCGATGCAATGTCTGTTTAAGATCTCCTCTCTCCTGTTATCCCGTTGCTACTCCTCCTCCTCATCCTCTTCTTCCTCATCTCCTCCGGTTGGTTCCGCAGCGGGGGAGCTGGGGTTTGTCGTCTTGTTCTCTTTTTTCCACTTCATTCGTCGGTTTTGGAACCAGATTTTGATTTGGCGTTCGGTCAGGCAAAGGGCGTGTGCGATCTCGATGCGTCTTCTGCGGGTCAGGTAGCGGTTGAAGTGGAACTCCTTCTCCAGCTCCAGTGTCTGATAGCGGCTGTAGGTCTGGCGGCCTCTCTTTCTGTCTGCACCTGCGTAGGGCACAAGGTGTTAGATCAAAATCAAATTAACAAAAGATCATGCAATGTAGAGAGTTTCCATCAGGAAATATTATACAGCTAATGTAGAGGAACCTGCTTTTATTAAACAACTTATCAAATAAGACAAAACAAATCAAAAGACTCCAAACAGGCCTGACACATAAATACAGAGCCACAACGCCTCAGTGCATATAAAATAAATAAATACAAGTGTAAGAATGTGTTCTCGATGACAGATGATTAAATTGTCCTAAAAAGGACTTCGAGGGAATTCCTTATAGTGAATGAAAATGCAGTGTTGAAATTACTCTTACAGTGATAAAGAACTGAATTTTAGAATATATACGGTAGCTGTTAAATTAACACCAAAAGTGTGTGCAAGTGATTAAAACTGAAACTGTTCATATTTTTGCAAACCAGCGATTAATTCTCTACAGCATGCACTTTTATTCTCTCTCCCTCTCTCTCTCTCTCTTTCTCTCTCTCTCTCTCTCTCTCTCTCTCTCTCTCTCTCTCTCTCTCTCTCTCTCTCTCTCTCTCTCTCTCTGTGTCTCTCTCTCTCTCTGTCTCTCTCTCTCTTTCTTTCTCTCTCTCTCTCTCTCTCTCTCTCTCTGTCTCTCTGTGTGTGTGTTTAATGACGGGAAGCGAAAGAGAAAGTGTTATTTAGTCAAAGAAGTGATTTTGAAAATGCTAACGTTCTGATTTCTTGTTGTCAGATTTCTTCTGGTCTTTTCGTTTGTTATTTTATTTTTATGTACTTTGGCAACATATCTAAATGCATTTACCTACAATATGGTAAGGTAAGCCTGTAACTTATCCACACATACAGAACGTGAAGAATTAACCGTTAATATAACTGTCGCACAGCTCTGCGTGGCTCCATTTATCTTAATTGGAGAACTACATCCTGACTGAGGAAATGAATACAGAAGTAGAGACTACAAACACCCTTGAAATTAATGTTTATGCTAATGCGTGCCCAATACAGTCACATTTCCGATTCCGGAGAAAAGCCTAAAGTTTTGGACTTACTCCTTAACACAACTTAAGTCAACAAGCCGGTAGCCTCTTTACACAGAGGCGCTGAAGCGTTCGTGAATCTATCTTGGTACGGCACAATGTGAAGAGTATTAAAAAGAGAAGAAATCTTCCATCTGTGGTTCAGCGCTCCGGTCGATGAGAACCAGACTGCTTTCCTCCCGTTTCCGTTTTAAGCAGATCGTCGACAAATGGAGTCTGCTTTACGTTTGTGTGCTTTTTGAACTTTTTATTGCTCTGCTTGGTCAGTGTGGTTCTTATTTCCGTCTTTGGCGACGTGTCACGTTCTATGTGACAAGTCTACTAGCTTGAGACAAACTAAATGAATCTTGGAGAAGAGGAGACAAAACGAAAGAGGAAACGAATAAGAGACAGGCGGACAAGACGGAAAAATAAGAGATTCCTTATGAGTTAATATCATTGCAATGTAGCTATTTTCCCCTTTAAAGCAGAGTGCCTTATTTGCTGTCCTGTATCTCAGCAGAAACCCTTCAGACAACCGAAAACAATGGCACGCGTTGTACTCAAGAATGTTTTCGAAAAGGGGAATTTGGAAAATGTGTGTGTGTGAGGTAAAATGACTTTTATAAGGGCAGTTCCACCAGAACCACTGAGACTCTGAAATATTTCATTTTAATATGATTTAAATATTTCATTTTCATTTCATTTGAATAAGTTTAACTTTTACAAATTTAACAAAAGTGCGAAAAATGATTGAATGTGTTTATTTTGGTTGATGTTTTTTGTTTTTGTTTTTGTTTTTTAATTGTGCAGTTCTTGGCAACGACAATTACTGCAATATTACCAATATCATAATGCGTCTTAAAATGATTGGACTGTATTATCATGTATAATGATTATCATGTATCATGTATAATGAACATCGTCTCTCCCTCTCTCTCTCTCTCTCTCTCTCTCTCACACACACACACACACACACAAACACACACACACACACACACACACACAC
>JBBPCZ010000028.1:9783017-9794807 GCA_037974445.1 Brycinus macrolepidotus
CACACACACACACACACACACACACACATACACACACACACACACACACACACACACACACACACACACATACACACCCACACACAGTTCCCAAAGTGTTTGTAGCTCTGTCTATAGATTTGTGGACGCGCCTTTATAGTTTACTGTATACATGTATATGTATACATGTAATGTATCATGAATAATCAAGTTAGCAGAACCGAAGAGACTAGCCATCAAATATTTGTTTGTCTCTGCGTGGAGCAGAGTTTAACACTTTTGAACTTCGTTTTCTGGAGCGAATCTAGCTTAAACCATGCTTGAAATTGAAATTCGATTTATGAAGTCAAAGAGATGCGCATTTTGGTCTATGCGCACAGCACAGTGAGATGTACATTTACTATGCATATACTAGAATTTGAGGTAGGCACATGTGCTGCAGTGGTCTGAATAGCATACACACTTAATAAAGGGGAGGGAGAGTTAATGTTCTTAAGTCAAACAAGACATTTGCTTTAAATGTCGTTGAACTTGCTAATGAGAAGTTATCAATTTTGAAACTATTTAAAGTGATGTATTTTTACGCTCGGGGCTAATAAGACGGCGAGCTCGTAAGTTTGACAACTGACTGATATGAACAAGGAGAGTGCCTTGAGTGCTTACAAAAAGAATTATTAAAAAAACACTCCGACTATTTTTCAATTGTGGAGCCTAAACCCAACCTTACCATTTTCATGGAAGCAGGGGAACTTATTAAAAGTGGAGAGAAAAACAATTCATTTGGCACAAATTATTGTACGATGTTTTGTCAAACACACACGCACACACACATACACACGCTTGAAGTAATTGTACAGGCCTACATCAAGTGAAATTTATATCAAGTGAAATTTCATATCATTTGTCGTACTAGTAATTTATCAAAATTTCTGAAAGAGATCAAGTTCCAGGTTAGCTACATCCCATTTCTGTAAAAGTTATCAAGCGACGCTATTAATAGTAAAGTCAATCTAAAAAAGGAATTTCAGAATTGATTTATTTTGATATTATAGTATCACTTTTTATTCTGCCAATTCAGACATGTCATTTTCAAACAACATGAACGAGTTAGTGGTATTTCTGAAAGCTAAAACAGCAATGTTAACCCTCTCCATCCCACCCCTTGATACCACCCATCTCTTTTTGTACTGGATATTCAGACGGTAGTGTTTGTGGTCTTACTGAGGATAGCAATAAACGAGAACAGCGTCAAGCAGAGTTCAGGAAGTTTCCCTGGCCACTTTGCCATGCCACAGCTAAAAAGAACTCTTTGTAATCATTAGGTCTCCCCCCTGCACCCCTCCCTTTGCCATAGGCACATAAGCCCTGTCCTTTAGAAATTCAGGCTTCTACAAACCTGTACTTCTCATCCACGGATATATCCGAAGGCTGTCATCGGTGTGTTGATGGCAACACCGCTGTTCTGCCTTGCCACAGCTGGATGCTTTGGAAGGGTCGGCGGCGCACATCATGGACAGACCCGCGTGCTCAAAGGGCGAGCCGTGCATGCTCAAAGACCCGGCGCTTAGCCCATACGCTGCGGGGTACATGCCTTGGCTCTGGGTGGATGGACGTCCACTGTTAGTGTACAAACTCGGCAGAGAGGCGGAAGACGGGGGTGTGGAGGTAGAAAACGGCGAACCGGTAGTGCCTGAGTCATAGGCGCTGGCCCGCTCTGAACTGGACGCAAGGGCGCAAGAAGTTTGCTCAGAAAACACTCCATTTGGGAAAAACGAATTCGCCGCTTGGTACTGGGAAAATAACGCGTTGGCATAATACAGTGAACTCATAATTTGAGAGTTTTATATCTGTTTTACGAGGTCCAATGATATATTTTAGAATTAAGAGTCTAGATTTACACCAAAAATCACCCCGTTTCCAAATAGACCACGTGACTGTTGGCACGTGACGGCTAGCCATCCAATGAGTGCCAGACTTCTCGCAGCTCTGTCAGAGGTGGACCAAAAAAACTACACCACTGACCGTCCACACAAAGTAAGTTTAATTATTCACTTCAAGACAAGGATAGCCACAGTCAACAAAAAGGCACGCTAGAACATAAAAAATCGAAAGACAACTGACAGGTCTACGTCTCTGTAATCACCTGACGCCATGTCCTGCGATAAACCACCCAGAAACTGTATACATGTATGAGATCATGCTGCCCAGATTTCGGAAGATGCCCTGTGTTTTAGTGGACACCACACAAATAACAAAAACCTACTTACTTCAATATCGATTTTAGACACTGCAGTCCCTCAGTGTGACCCCCGAACGTCATCACTGAGGTCTGTGGTGTGTGTTGGGTGTGCCGGTTTAAAACCCCTATAAGGCATAGTGGTTCAGGCTCCTACATGAAGGAAGTTTCTGCTTCAGAGCATCCGTATAGCCGGAGGAATCATCACCAGCAACCCATTTCCACGGCGACGGATTGGCTTACTGCAATGCCAGAACTTTTTTTTTCGACGCTTTCACCATTGTCTAGACCTTAAACGTACGCGCGCGTGTGTGTGCGTGTGTTGTGAGAGGGCTGGTGTTTTCTGTTTTCTGTCTGCCTGTCTCTGTGTAAATATGAGAGGTACTTGGAGTAAGATATCAGCATGCCACTGAGTCTGCCATTCACCTGACATAACAGATCACATCAATAGATAGATAGATAGATAGATAGATAGATAGATAGGTAGATAGGTAGTTGGATAGATCGAACAATTATCACTCTGCAAAATAGAAAATAGATAACAATTCAGTCTGAGGTATAAACTATTGTGAACTGCCTAATCGAAATCTGCTTCGTAGCGCAAAGCGTCGAGTTACAATTTGGCTTGCCAAAATACTTCTGAGGCGTTAGAACTGTGGTTTAACTTGTCAACCCACTCCTACTTAACGTATAACTATCGCTGTAAATCCAAATTTGAACCACATTATATGAGACGTGCGAGGGATGTGCACGTTTAAAATCAAGCAGTATAATAACTGGTGACCTAAAGGTAATACTTGGTGTTGGCCTGTATGGGACAGGATGCCACAATCCCTCACCTTAAAATTAACACACACACACACCTTAAAATTAAATGAAGCAGAGAAAACAAGTGTTGTCGTGGACTCTCGCTTGTAAACTTTATTGTGCCCACTTTTATTTCCCTTTCTTCCAGGTTTAGACAAGAGAACAAAGTGATGAAGAACAGTGAAAGCATATCGTCAAGTTCCCAAGAACCAATTCACGAATACAGTACAAAAATCTGTTTCACAGTAAACAATGGGTCACATGACATCCTTTTTTATTTCCTTTTATTATTTATTTATTTTTATCCACTGTGCGCATGCTTAACCCAAGAAAGGAAGACAACAAAATACCATCAATCTGAGAGAAAACTAAAGGGGTGTAAAAAGAGATTCTACGGCATAAATAGGCAGTTTCATGTTGTTGGAAGTCATTAATCGCTACGTCATCATCATCATAACATATAAGTGAGAACAGTTAAAAGTGCACCATTTAACTTAAGAACTATACAGCTGCCAAGGTAATTGTTAATGTCAAAATGCTAACAATAAAAACTGAGCTTTCACAATAATTATTCCACAAAGAAAGGAGGCTAGTTTACAATTGGCCTACCCTCTGAACATTAGGGAAAAGAAAAAACTAAAAATGCTTCTTGTTCGTCATCATAAAGTTCGGTGGTCACACTTTAGATTTAGCGTCCTTTTTAGCCACCATTGCTCATCTTTCTCTTCGTCGACTGAAATATGTACTGACCCGTGGCAGACTGGAATGTCTGTTCGACAAACCTCCCACGCTATTTTCTCTCAGCTCGTTCAATGTCCTTTTTAAATATATATATATATAAATTTTATTTAGCGCTCCTGATTGCTGTCTGCAGCCACGTCCCTTCTATATTTGTTTAGCTTTTTCGCAGTCTTCACTTGCCGACTGGGCTCCAGTCGCCTGCTCCTTTTCTCGCTTCTCCTTTTCAATCGCCTCCTGTTCTGACTTACTGCTGGGAAACTTGTCCTTGTTGTTTTCCTTTTTCCATTTCATGCGGCGGTTCTGAAACCAGATTTTGACCTGCCGCTCGGTCAGTCCCAAGGCGTGCGACACCTCGATCCGACGCTTGCGAGTCAGGTAAGGGTTGAAGAGGAACTCCTTCTCCAGCTCAAGTGTTTGGTAGCGGCTGTAGGTCTGGCGGCCTCGCCTGCGTCCGGCAGCTACTGGCAAAAACAAAGTCAAACACGTTAGAGGAGTTTCAAAAACTGTTCAGTTACCCTGCACATGGGAGTGAGTAGACACATTTGCATGATTAGCAGTAATGATGCTAAGATATCTCTTAATCGTCAAAATGTTTTGCTAATCCGCTGTACAGGTGCAAGCACATTGTCAGTTTATGATGAGGTTTATGGTGCAACCCGGAGAACCACCTGGTCACGCAATGATGAAACAGAATAGCTCCACAATTAAATACACGCGTGTTTCAGTATTGTTCCATGATTATCCACTACTATATCCTTTACCTTTGCAATAAAAGACAGAACCTGTGTGAAAACGCCACCCTGTAATGAAATAAACCTCGACATCACTGTAAGTCGTAAAAAGGCTGCAGTAAAACTTTGACTGGGGTGAGAAGTGAAAGATCAGCTGGAGGCCAGAGTCTCACACATAGGTATAGAAGGAAAAAGAATGGATCTTCTTCTGCCTTACTTTTTTGCACGCTCATTCTCTTTCTCCCTTCTCCCCTTCTACCCTTTTCTATAGCAGGGTCATTAAACTGTAAAGTGATTCACAAGTTTTGGACACCATAAAACAATAAAACCTTGCTATTGTCCCCCTCTCCTGCGAACACAGGAAATGCAGGTTTCAGACTAAATTGCTCTAAGGTTTTGAGTGCAGCTAAGTTTAATCCCACACTCACCAGCATAACCACGAGTTGGCAGCTGAGTGTCTGCCAAAAGCTCACCTTGCGGTCTCATCCAGGGGAACAGTTGCGTAGGAGACGGACTTTGCTCCGTGTTATCCGTCTCGTCGCCGATCCCTCCCGTGGCGAGTTTACAGTCGCTGTACTGGACCAAGTCGGCTTCCTGGGCGCCGAAGAGTGTTTGCCTTTGCAGAGCATCGTAGCCGTAGAAGTTGCCTGGCTCGCCATGACAAGTCACGGCGCACGGACTTTGCTGGTAAGGAGCAGCGGAGAGCGTGGACGCACCGTGGTGATAAAACTCCTGAATCTGTGGTGCATGTTGGAAAGTCGCCCCGGTGCCTGGACCGTACACGACGGTGGGTCTAGTCCCCAGGTCCTGGGCAAAACCACACTCGTAATAATTGGGACGCAACGACTCTCCACTTTTGTATTTGGAGAAAAGTGAATTGACAAAATATGAGCTCATCTTTTTTTTCTGCAATCGATTTTTTTGAGGAAGGGGTTGTTTTGATTGTACTGTAATTTTTTAGCCAGGGACAGAATGGTCAGATCCGATGCTTCTGCAGCAAAAAAGAGATACAAATACCACAATAGGCGTTGATTTCCAATCAATTGATTTGGGTTTGTATACCTTGCTGTTTTTAACTGCCTCTTTAAAGCCACGGCTATTCAGCTTCCATTGATAACTCGCCGCGTAGATGATCCAGCATCACAATCCCGGTGCAGGGAGCCAGTTCTCACACAGTTTTCGGTGATTTACTCCGCTGTAAGTGAGTTGTTTCATATTTTGCTGTGTCCTTTCACGATAATTTGCATGTATTATCGAGTCCTCATTCCATTGTCTTCTTGCGTCCCCACACGGCCACCGCTCTTCGCGCTTCTGATATGGAGGGAGTGAGAGAATGAAAAAGAGAGTAAAAGAGAAAGGGAGAGGGTACGGTGGGGAGCGAGGGAGCAGGGGAGAGAGGAAGGGGGGCTATGGGAGAGAGGAGGGGAGAATATGCCCATTAATATATTCAAGCGGGTAAGTTAATGAGAACTCTACCGCTTTGCATCAGATCAAATACATAGCCTCCACCCTCCCCTACCCAACTTACCAGTTCTAAACCACCCACTCAAAGATTGATTTTTGGATGTTGATCACGCACAACCTAAAAATCTGCAAATGTAATCATTAATACCCAAGTCCTTAATGAGGTGGCGTCTCCTTGGAAAATAGCAGAAATACGTGATTTAACTGGTACCAGTTTTAAGTACTGTAAACCAAAACGACCTTCCTTAAACAACTCGTCAAAGCATCCTTTCTGACAGCAGAGGCGCTTGTCAAATATAAAAGGTTGTCACAGGCAACGTTTCGATTATTTTGTTTTGTATAAACATGAAATTTATGAAGATGATAGGACGGGAAAAAATAAAAGGCACAGCAGGCACAATTGAGAAGTGTGTCTGTAAATGGTTGAACAAACTATACAGCGTAATAAACACCTCTCCTCTTTGTTGTTTACATTGTGCATCAAAAACCCTGTTTAGGATTTTATGAGATCCCGTGGCCACAACCGTAAACACTTTACTCGGTGTATTTTCTTAGAAGTAAAATGTATTTAATTGTCAGTTTTTACTCTGTTTTCCATACGGTCATGCAAAGTGTAATAGAGAAATTTCTTAAATTGAGTCACAGTATTATGCTGGAAAAACTGACAGAGTATCACATAAGCCTGAAGTGTTTTTTTTGTTGTTGATGACTTCATAAAAAGGCAAAAACTAAAGAAAAAATATAGTGCCTACAAAAATATTAACTGACAGAAATGCTGAAGTAATTCTGCATATTTTATGAAGAATATTGCTTATCGAAGCAATGTATTAATATTATTCTTTAATACCGTGATTTTCAGTTTGTAAATATTTTTGAAATAAATATTTCTACCAAAATATAAATAAATAAATTATGAGCAAAAGAGGATAGACGTTTCTTGGTATCACTGTTACCGATACCTTGTGACTCAAACAATGCAACATTTGTTTATTTATTTATTTATTTATTTGCATAGATTATGCGGTTGTTCAAAAACTTGGATGATTATTGCTATTGTATTCCGAAAGTGACTGTGATTGGTGCTGCTGAAACTGTCTTGATATTAATTGTAATTGTGTGGGTTATGCTGGCTGGGTACGGCAGCTTGTTAAAAGCCTAATAATAAGGCTTTTATTATTGAGAAATTGAGAAATTATAATTTCTCAATATTATTATTGAGAAATTTTTGAGAAATAATTTTCTCAAATTTCACCACAACTCCAAATGAACAAAGCTGACTGTCCACGAAAGGGCCATTACTGAAAAACTGTTATCGCTATTGATGTTTTAGGAACTCGTTTTTTGAGAAAGAATGTGTCTGTTTTCACTTATTGTTTTCTCTGATGAAAACTAAACTTATTTTATATATAGGCTCAAAAACAATAAAAGATGTACTTTCAGATTTTGTGTTCCTTGTGTTATTTGACTGTGGTTTAAGAATAGCTGTTAACGTTATCACTATGATCCTGATGGAACCATATAAGCAACATGCACTTTTGAAAATACACAAATAAACAGAGACCAAACCAGGACATTCTCGTAAAATCCTCACTCAAACACTAAATTCACAAATTAAACCTATCGATAAACATAAATTACTCTTTGCCCCAAATTTAGCTTTCTGTCCTATGTCCTACATTCTGGCCTAGGTGATTCCGGCAGTGAGCGGCGGACAGGTTCTTTTTGGTAGAACAACATTGCCATCATGTGGCCACTGTGTGTCATGCCAAGAGGAAATGTAGCCACGGTGAGACGGAAGTGCAAGACCCAATCGTTCTATAAACATCAGACATAAAACCCGAACCGAGGACATTAACAGTCCCGTGAGTGCAAATTCAGTCATGTAAGGGATTGAGTACTTTTTTTTTTAATTCAGTATAACAAGAAGTCAAATCTAAACTGTGGATTGTCTACCTGGTCTGATCTACACGTACTCTGTGCATGAAAAAACAGCCCGAGGAATATGTAGTGGTATTGTTTTAAACGGCAAATTTTAAATGGTCAAATACATATCTGACGTCTTCCTCATCATTATTGTTTTATGTTGACAGGCCTTTTGGAAAACAATTTACCACGTGCACAAATACAGGTCAAGTTATTTAACGTGTAAAGCGTAGAAGACTGACACTATATTTACTTTGTCTTTTTCCCCATATTAAAAGTTATTTTAAACATTTCAAACTAGTTTTAGATGTTTGACATTCTGAATCTATCAGTTATCAATAATTTCGGTAGCTTTTGCACTAGATTCAGTCTAATTTTCAGTACTGAAATAATTTCAGATTCAGTCATTAACTCGAAAGTGCCATTTACTCAAATTAATTCGAGTGTGTGAACAGCCTACAGCTTTATATATACAACAAAACAGCAAAAAAAAAAGGACACATGAACGATCACCATAAAATATACCTTGATTCTCATATTTATAGCAAAGCATTATATAGAGCAGAATTTGATTTTATGTGGAATTTATCATAAAAGTGTTTTTTAAAAACATTAGTGAAATATTATTAGGCTTTAAATATTCACAACGTGTCTGCTCAAGTAAAACGATTTGCGTCTCGTTCAGCTTCTCCAAGGAATTCAACCGCAGAGTGAACTGCAGAGAAAAGCTGATCTTTAGCAACCGTCCATTGTATCGGGTCTCACCGCGGTCCAATCGGATGTGAGTCCACAAAATGGAGGAGTCGAGCTTTGTTGCAAGGGCTGTAAACAAATTAAGGTTGGTCATCCCAGACGTCTCGCCAGAGATCCTTTTTGTGTCATTTTATGGCCCCCACTATAATACGACTGTGGTGCGCTCGGAAATGGAACAAAGGGTGGGCGTCGAGTGAGCTGGTCTCCGAGCTCTCATCTGGAAGTCCAGATCCTACTGCTCTAGGCCCCCTACTCTGCGAGGAATCTGGCAGGCCAAACAGCAAACGCTGCAAACAAAGCGACAAACGCAAGAAAGGGGTCAAAATAAAACAAGTCGACTGGTTTCCCTGTCCAGAGACCGTGCGTCGTGGCATTGCCCTGCCTAATCATCACTGGGGGATTCAACATCTTTTCCTCTCTTTTTTCCTGCGCAGTATTTGCTTTACAGCCATTTAGTTCTTAACCTTCAGAAATGTATACCCTATAAAGTTTTATTGCAGTCATATTATTTTATTGCGGCACACTGAATTGAATTTTCTTTCTCTTTTTTACGACGGTCGACTTCCCATTCCCTCCTCCAAAGTGCGAGTGCACATCCTTTTTAGCAGTTTGTTTCCTTTCAAAACATCCCAAAGAAAGCGAGAGAACAAGGAATACAGTAAATATTCTAAATGTTAGCCTATGCTTGTGAGAGAACAACACAATAGATTTTAAAGTTAACTGAATATGAATATTGGCCCAAATACACATATGTGGGCCAGGACTACTGGCTCTGTCTTCAAAAATGTTTTTAATTGTTACAGTCTGTGATAGGTTTCAGCCTCCTTGTTTAAAAAAAGCGTACATTGTTACATTAACACTAATAAAGAATTGTCATGAATTGGGTGTAAGCATGAAAAAAAATGTGAAAATAAGACCTCTGAACTAGCTTAGCTAAACGCAAAGGTATAATTTAGCTTAGCTATGCAATGGTACAAAGCATTGATGATGGTACCCACATTTTATTGTGTTCATATAAGACCCGCTTAGTCTATGTCTGAAAAAAGCACATTTCAGAATATGAAACACAAGAGATGATTTAGTTAAATAAATACAGTCTGAAGCTAATGGAAAACTCAATCCAGAAAGGAGACCTCCAAAACCCCTTCAGCTGTCCACATATGACACGCACGTTCCCTCATCCCCATGCTAGAACAAAATGCTTAGACGCACGATAGCATACTTCCAACACATGCCCGTCGTTAAAGCACAAAATAAATGTGGTACTGAAAACTACAGAGCATTTCTCTTCGACATGCAGCGGATGAGGGCACTTAAGGATAAGCGCTGATTTACTTCAAGTGACCTTCACGTTTACATTGTAAATAGTAAATAGACGTCCATCTGCGTAAACGTGCGCGCGTTTTCAGTATTAACCATGAAAAGATAACTTCTATAAGACTGTCGAAGAAAATAAAGAACATATTCTGGATGAAATACATAAGAGTGAAAAAACTAACTGCACGCGTTTTAGAAATGTCTATAGAACACTGGTTTTACTGTAAAAAAAAACAGTAGAGGTCTTGATATTTGTTATTTTCTATAATAAGTGATAAAGTAAATGAAGGAAAAGGAAAATGGAGCCATCACAGCATGCCAAAGGAAAGTGTGTGTGTGTGTGTGTGCGTGTGTGTGCATGGTGCATGTAGTATTAGAAACAGAAACACCAAAGACAAGAATTCGGACAGTGTTATGTAATGTAAACTTTTAATACGAGTCCAGCATCCGCCGTGCCATCGCACAGAGAAAATGGGAGTAATTGTGTACAAAAAGAGCTGTGTGTTGCGCAGTTGAAAGAACGTTCCGTTGAGGTTTCCAAAATCCAACCAAGAGAATTCTTTATAATTGTTATTTTATATAATAAGTGATCAAGTAAACGAAGGAATAGGAAAAAGGAGCCGTTACAACATGCCAAAGGAAAGTGTTTGTGTGTGTGTGCGTGTGTGTGTTCTGCGTCTGTGATTCTGACACAGTTAGAGAGGTGTAAGTTAATGGTGTCTCAAACTCCAAGGATACATTTGAAAGTTGCAGACAGGCGTGCATGCGACTCCAGAAAAGTCCAGGCATTTAGTTGACAGAAGAAGATAGACAAATGCAAACATATTCGGATACTCCTCAAGAATTCTGCACAAGTAACGCAATACAATGTCGAAAGAACAATACTGGAACATAACAGTTATCTCTGACAACACAAATAGACAACAACATGTAAACAATATCTAAAAATAGAAAGAACACGTCTACCTGCTTATTCAAGTATGAGATCTCTTCAAAGCCCATCCTTTTAACACAATGTAAAACGCATTCCACCGGAGAAAAATCGTATTTACAATAAATTAGAATTATCATAGTAAGACTACACATGAAACAAATTTCTATTTAACTAGCTAATTTTAAAAATCACAAAAGAAATTAAGTAAACTCATCTACAAGTCATGCGCTAATGTATGTAAACACTTATACACACAAATGTGACTGAATTCAGACGTGTTAATGTTTATGTACTTATTTATGGCCGAATTAATGTGTTACTTGACAAGCTAGCTACACACATATAAACACATCCAGCTGATATAGTCTATAAGTTTATTCCTTTCTTGATGTCATAACTGGGGCAACATTAAAAATATAATGACGTAAGGGCCTGTACAATTAAGAGTTAAATGTTTTTGCCTTTACACACAAATTGTTACCATATAATCTAGATTACAATTATTAATAAGTAATCTCATTCGTAATCTTTCAGGGTATGTTTTTATGGCTAATATGACATTAAAACTCAAAAGAATTACATTGTCTGAAACGTTATTAGAGCATTTCACCCAACATGAATACACATGGATGCTATTAAAGGCTTAAAGCATGAGCATGGCAAAGTTAAAGTAAAAGGCATTTCTACTCTTATTCCAGTATTAAGACCTTCAAATAAAATGATCAAATGTAGAGTTAAACCCAAAAGAGCTAGCCTGAATACCTGAATACTTGTTCCATAAATGGCACTGATTTCGAACGTAATCATAGAGTAACATTAATTGCAAACAATAATAATAATAATAATAATAATAATAATAATAATAATAATAATAATGTCGCCATTTTGTTTAAAGCATAAGCTGT
>JBBPCZ010000028.1:9802648-9830641 GCA_037974445.1 Brycinus macrolepidotus
ATGTGTGTGTGTGTGTGTGTGTGTGTGTGTGTATGTGTGTGTGTGTGTGTATGTATATATATATATACGCACACAGACACACACACATACATATATATATATACTTGTGTGTGTGTGTGTGTGTAGGGGTACATATATAAATAACTCGCAAACACATGGTAACTCACATTAATGGATAATGGATATACATGACGAGATACAGTCAAGACGCAGCAAATACTTCCCTAGAGAATCGTTTGTATCATTGATGACGCGCTGGAATAATTTTTTATCTTGTAATTAACTTTTTTCCTCGAAATATTTTGTTGCCCTTCGAAGAGTAAAAGCAAGCCCGTGTGAAAATGAAGAAGTCTAATGTCATGTTCTGGGTGGGCAGATTTACAACTGCTGAGCGATGAAACATTCATAAAAGGTATTATGCTTGTAAATGAACTGATGATCGCAAAGAAGCGGGCTGGAGAAGTCATCTCAGGCCTCCACGATGCTCTGCATGCAACAAGTTGGCTAATAAAATCAACCTAGAGTAAACATACTTCTATATACCTGTGTGTAATTTTCCCTCTGCTGGCTTAAGTCCACTGTTGGGGACAAATCTTCATTACAAATGCAATTCGTTATGCCAGTGCATTGGTGTATATCAGCTGGAGTAATTCAGGCAGTTTCAGGTTCCTGTGTTATTAAACGTTCAGCCCAACAACGTGAAACTACCTAAATCACACACCAGCTTGACCTTCTGTGCGTTCAAAGGCGAGACTCTGGACACACGCCAGGAGATGGGGGGGGGGAGACAGGGAGCTGTAATGCTGCATTGCCAGCTCGGATTTTAGAATCGTTGGATTACTACAGAGAAGAGAAAACGTGTGTTCAGAGAGTAAACTAACACGTCCAGAAATAATACGTTAGAGGACAAGGCATAAAGCACAAAACGCATAGCCCAGGAATTAGGGAAATGCATGCATTGTGAGGTTCGGTTCATTTATGACGCCGAAATTTCAGACAATTGTCCAAGCAGTTACCAGATCTAAAGTAATTTAAGTTCACAAGCACATCCGGTCCTTTGACTTCCAGCAACCTAGCTTGGTAATAAAAAGCGACTCGATTGCCCCCCGTCAAAAAGAGAGAGGGGGGTTTGCCCTGCCTGGCCAATGACGCTGGGAAGTGTGGGCTCTAAACATGTCGACTCCCAAAAGCATAGCCTCTCACACAAAGGGCAGCAGCTGTATTTTTGTACGTTGTATCCGCATATGTTCTGAATTATTTTTGACTCTCAAACCATTCAGAGCGAACTCCACGGTTTGGGAAAAATGAGAAACATACGCGATAATAGAGATACATTTTAACTTAGCTTCAAACAGGAACGTGAGGTATAACCTCTTGAACGATACAATAACATAAAAGCCATATCTCGATTTGATATTATAAATTGTCATATTTTGATTCATCCTGAATTCCACATAAACTTAGAAAAGGCTAATGCTTCCTTACTAATGTGGTTACAGTTACAGTTAAACTAAAAGTTTCCTTACGCTGTACGTTTAGCTGATCTTCAACAAGCCATGCCGAAAGACTCTGCACTAATAGGCCATGCAGATGTCAGAAAGCTAAATTAATAAAACCCCTAAAGTCCTGTTCTTTGCAAACTGACTTTTGAACTAGTCTTGGATCATCAACGATTGAACTGCTATGCACGCGCTATACACACACACACACACACACACACACACACACACACACACACACACAATCACATAAGAAGCAGGATCAAGGGATTACTAATATAGTTTTGAAAAATCCCAGTTTGATGTGTCGACTTCCATCTGTAGTTTAAATATCTCACTTTGTTTTCTGTGCCTCGAAAGACCGTTCATCACTGCGATATTCATCACTGCTATCCATTATTGCTATCCAAAAAGTAAAAGAACTAAGGCATCAGTCAACATCAGTTTTCTAAATCTGAATATCTCTTGGCATGATTTAATGAAATATTTCAAAATGTAAAAAGTTTAATTAAAGCTTAATTTAAAAAAAGCTTAATCAAACTTAGTTGTACAAAAAGTTTCCTTTTCTAACATGGTACAACTACACTGTAGAAGAAAATCTTAATTTTTGTTTACTAACTATTGAGTGCTACATTAACTCGAAATAAAACAAATAAATCAGTGTAAGTAAAATGAATTAGCCTATATTCGCGGTTGACCAGAAAAACCTTGTTGTGGAAGAAGACAACCTATACCTCCAGCTGTAGTCACATTTTCATTGAAAAAAACTAACCTGCCTGTGCTTGATAAATACGTGCTTTATTATTTGTTTCATGCCTTTATGGTGACTCTTTTCAAAAAATGTTACTTCTTGTGATCTTTTTGTTTATCTGGATTCACATTATTCCTCGTATTTTACAGAATAAACAAAACCCATAAATAATGTCCTTTTTGTACACAAACTGTAAACAGAAGTCTTCGATGAGAGAATGTGAAGAAAAAAAGGAAGTAGAAGAAATACCTCACGTGGAACTAATAAAGTGCAAAAGCCAACACTGAAAATAAAAGACAAAGTCCTTTTTGTCTAAATTGAGAAAATGTAGTTGTGAAATATCTGCATTTCAGTTGTCTAATCCGTCACATCCGGCGTAATTCAACAAGTGTACTGAATATTCAGAGGATGTTGTTGCTGTGCTTATTTGTTATCTTATTCAATGACTTTTGTCAGCAAATCTCAAGAGTAACATGGTTGCCGGTATCCCTCGTTCTGTGTTCCCGTGTCAGTTTCTTTAGTTTCATCCTGCGATTTTGGAACCAGATTTTAACTTGACGGTCAGTAAGATTGACGCTGCGGCTTATCTCCAGGCGGCGCTCTCGAGTCAGGTACATGTTGAAGAGAAATTCTTTTTCTAATTCCAGAATTTGGTGTTTAGTGTAAGGACATCGCTTCTTCCTCCCCGCTTTCGTCGACAACCAGCCGCTTGTAGCATTCTCGAAGGTCACGTCTTCATCTGAAATGAGACAATGCTGGCTTTTAAGGTCTCATGGTGAAAAGATAGCAACCGATGCGGCGCCAGCAGGCCAGTTCTATGATGAGGTAAATCCATTACCAACAGTGCGTGTTTACTATTGAGCCAGTGACCGTCATGTGGAAGTGAACGAGCAAGAGAAGTTAAACAGACCGTTCAACTGAAATACGCCCACACTACCCCGACACTTTCGGAAATCCGTCATTAAAAAAACAAATGAAATAGGTTTCATTGAATTTTTAGGTCAGCTGTGTTTGAAAAATGAAGACACGTCATCATTTAAATGGAAAGAAAATAAGTACCACTGTGAACACTGTCCTGGGCCCATTTGCGCAGAGAATGCACTGGATGTAATAATTAAGAGATAGACTAATTGTAACATCCGAAGTAAATACTACTTTTCGCTTACAATATCTAACTGAATTATCATTTACATTTTTACATGTGTGCGAACCTGATTTCAGCTGCCCATAAAGATAAAATACGCAGAACATGGATCTTTAAATATTCAAACGGCCTTCATGCTAATTTATAACATAAATCTATAAAATAAATTAGCTCGAGAAGCTTTAAAAGCATAAATACATTTCCGAAACTGTTGCAAAATTGTCAAAAAAACGAAAACAAGGAGTCATTTGAGTATACATCTCCAAGTCCAGATGTGTGTCACATTTGTGTGTGCCTGGGTTCTTAAAAACGATAACGATACAAGTAAAAGAGTGTGAAATACATCCTTACTCAGCTTAAAGAAGGAAGTGCCCACTGAAAAATGTAAAATCCAGCCACAGTTAAAGACAAACCCGATCACCTCAGTGCAATTCAGTTCCACTATTTAACTGCAGATTGAAGCTGGCACGTAATTAACTGTGACTTCCCTTTTTCGCGTAGTCTGAATTATATGTAGCTATTAAGTAATTTAAACCAAGCCTAGAAAAAATAACTGACACGTGCAGAATGAGCCGCTGTATTTTCTTTAATTCTATGAACTGACTCTAGTCTCTTCTCTACATATCCGCACGTCCTAAAGCAATTCCACACCTGGCCCATGCAACTCCCCTTCCGTTTTTCTCTGAAGTGCTATGTGTAAGAGTAATGTACATTGGTTGGGTGGTTTCGTGCAATAAATTAATGTATTAATTGAGCAGGCCCAACTTTAATTATTTCAGCACTTTTAATAATGTTTGTAAAAAGACATTAAAAAAACTGTTTCAGCTGTAATCCAAAGTGTTATTCAGTGATATCTCTTACTGTGTTGTATACCCACCTTGTGTCTCATCTCTGGGAGTTTTACTGTGTTCAGGAAAGTCTGTTAGGGGTTTATCTGGCTGTAAAGAAGACGGCTCTGTAGTGTCTACGTTGTTTTGACTTTTGTCTAAGGTGCCCTGGCTTCTGTAGCTTTCGACCCGTTGGCTTGGACATTCTGTGTAGTCGAATGCAACGTCGTGGCTACTAGATTTGCTGTCATTGTCCGAGCAAAGTGGCCCAGAGAAGCTGATATTGTACAATGGATGGGAATGTGAAATGTGTGGCTGGCTAACCGAGAGAGCGTCGGTAAAGCTATGCGTTGTGAGGGTTTTGTGTCCGTGGTAACAAGATGGGTCTGGACGGAAATAGCCAGAACCGGGACCAGTGAGGTTCACGGAGCCAATTTCTGTCATGAGTCTTCTGAAATCTGGGATACCCGTAGAGTCCTGCGTTGAGTTTCCATCTGATTCCAGGGTAAAATAAGAGTCGTTCTTTCGACCCGTTTCACTGAAAGCACACGCGCCGACCTGCAGAACCCGAGCTGGTCTCAAGAGTGAATCTTCCAAGTTTCTAGCTCCACGCATTTGGTGCCGTGAAAAAGCCATAGCTTCCTGCACCGGAGAAGGACGATGCTGGTGTGTTGTCAGGAGTGCTACCGAGTCGGACCAGTTACTTTGCAACTGACAGTCCGTGTCAGGGCGGGCGTCTCGTCGCTTAAGACTCCCTTTAGACCTTAGCTAACCAAAGAATTAACCTCTGTAGGCGCGAAAGCGGAACCTTCACAGCATGGTATTGCTACGGCATATTTTTGGTCGCTAGTTAGCTAGTTTTTCAGCTAGCTAAGGGCTCGCAAGCTTCTTCCTGCACGGAGCCCATTAGAGACTGTGGTTCACGGACAGGCTCCTCCCCTTCATGACTGTTTAATTCAAGTCCTTGATCAAACTATCCAAGTGTACAAGTGTTTTTCTATCAGTTATGTCTAAAATCTCTCTTTAAATATCCCCAAAACGCTCTGAAATCCTGCAACGCTAGCTTACGAAAAATCTAATGTCTAATCTAACACTAACGTAGCTATGTAATTATAATATTTCCAAGTAACACTTAACCTTTGCCCTTTGCTACACATATATACATGGACAAATGCTCGCGAAAACATGCTAAATCATGTAGCTGTCTTCTTATTATTTACCTACAACAGTTATTAAATTAAAATTTATTATTATTATTATTATTATTATTATTATTATGGTTTTTGTTGTTGTTGTTGTTATTATTATTGATAACTTTTTGACAGACTGGACAAGAAAACAGACCCTGTTCTGTGTTAATAGAATCATATTACTCTCAACCGAAAAACAATAAATTGTCAAACTATTCAAATTTATACGGGCCTACCAAATATTCCTTATTATCACATTTTTAGAGCTTCTTCCTTGGTAGCTCAGTGTAGGCAATTTAACTCGCTGTCCGTGTACATGTCAGTATGTTATTACCGCATAGCATTATTAATCACTATTTGCTGAATAAATCACTTATACACTTATACTACCCTGGCAGTTTTGTCTTCAGTTAGACAAACACTGCGTTGCGTTTAGTTTGAGGAATTTTTCAGTTTGAATGGGTGAATTCTTTACGTACATTTTGCACGGATGTGATTCAGAGGCGTAACTTTCTAATAGTTAAAATAAACACACACTATCAGGCACATTACACGAAGAACCAGCATTAGGGCTCTATGACAAGCTTATCACTACCCCCAGATGTCGCTCTACCACTGAAATCATAGGATCCAAGTCCATGTTGAATCTGTGTTCATTCATTTCTTCGTGGAATGTATAACTGAACTGCTATTTTGAAATTCAGTCATTTCATGGGTCTGTGTCAATATTTTCACGATTAATAACACTGAACACATTACATTCTGCAATTATTTTGTCGACTGATATATTTTTCCAACATGTCCATTTGCTTGAGCTACATGTATTTCAAACATTTTAAATTAATATGAACTTTCATTCAAACATCCAAAGCACTGTAATAAATATAGTCTTATGGATATAATCGCTAAAACAGGAAACACGCCAAAACAAAATACACTTACATTCTAATCAATTTCTACGGTTAAGTCGAACACAGACAGGTGAAGAGACCCTCATTCCATTATTCCTCAGTGTTTAACTCCATTCATAATACCTTGGACATTAACAGACTCTTGTAAGTCTTGCTCTTCAGGTCCAATTCAAAGTGAAATTTTGACATTGACAACGCCAGGACGTTGAGAAGTGGTTGTGTGGTTTTCGCCTGGCCAGCTGTAGTAAACCCAGGCAGTCGCTTAACAGTCTGACGGACGTGAAGTTTTCCCGTTTAAAAGACAAAAAAAAATAAAGACAAGTTTTGCAAACCTTGCGTTTCAGGTTTTTAATCACAAACACAACCGTTAAGTCCCACCCAAATGGCGAGACGATCTTTGGCCAAACTCATGTAGGCTAACTGTAGCCATGACAACTGAACCCCCCATTTGCTGTAAAGTTTTACTGCAGACTCTAAACAGCATGTGTCTGGTGTGCAAGGGATAAATGATCAGTTTCATTTAGTTTTTTGTTGTTTGTTTGCTTGCTTTCGGCCAAGAACTATTAGAAAGGATATACCATCTTCTAAGAACTTCCGAGCAGAAACTGGAAAGTTTCTGATACTCTTTGATCAGCAAACACACACTGGTATGTCAGTTTGAAAGGTCAGGTAAAATAACAAACGTCGAAGTCGTGCATGGGTAGGAGATGTCCTTGCAGTATAAGGTCAAGGATCCGTGTAACTATCTTTGTGCAATGTGAACCATTAATGAATCAGGTATATATGGTGCGTAAAACAGTCTGCGCTAGCATTTCTCTTTGCATTTCTCTTTGTCCCAAGAAACGTACCTTTCAAAAACGTACTTGTAGAGTAAAACGTGACTATAAAAACAAATGCGGTGGTGGTTTATTCTGAAAGAATGTCAGTGTCGCTAGACAAAATACATTCAATTGTATGCCTATGGGATAATTCAACTGATTGAACGTTAAAAAGGTTACAGGCTGGTGAAAAAAGCGCTAAAACAATATCAGACATGTTCTGAAAATACTTACAAGATTGTATGATCTACTGTTTCTATAATATGGATTAAGATAGCTTTTGAACACTGAATACGCTTTTGACACAAAGCCAGAATGAAGAGGAAAAACATACCTGCAATCAGCAATTACAAATTGGCTAAACAATGAATGTATTATGATTCAGTTTATTAACCATAATAATTACTAATTTGTTTGAAATTTTGTAATCTTAAATCTTGTTGGTCTTTAGATCATTAAGAGGTGGCAGTTAGAGGTTACTTTCTTGTAGACGAAAAAAGCAGCGGTACAGGAAAAGGAAAACGTGTCACTGGGTTTTATGTTAGGTCACATAAAAATCTTTGGCTAGTTCTCTGCATGACCTAGATATTGCCAGGTAGACAAGGTGATATGAAGTGTCCTAATAAAGTAAACACGTCGCTCTAAATGGGACATGTAACCTGATCTAAACGTTATCATATTTATTTGCGTAAAATATATTTGATCGAGCTACACAATAAAATATACAATAAATATAATACAATTTGAAAAATATACAACGCTCACTTATAAATATATGTATACTGTGTATTTTTACAATCATTAAAATTTCTTTGAATTTGCAAAATTCAAGTTATACTGAAATACAACATCAACACAGTTGTATTTCAGTTTACTTCTTTTGACAAGAACTGCGTACCACATCATGAGCAATCATGTTTTTTTAAATTATTGTTACAAACATTTTTATTAACAGCCTGCATGGGCAGTGATACAAGAATATTGTTTATATAAATAATATTTACACAAATATACACATAGGTGCGTGTTTTATATGCATGGCTAGATGTTTACTGGGTACTTATTTTTTTACGTGTGCATTATTATTTTGGGGGGTTGGGGGCTAGGACGTGGAAAAAATGGCTTAAAGTAAAATGTGCTAATTAAATGGTCGAATTCTCTTATTGATATATACTTTTATGTTGATTTGCTTGTTATACAAACACATAAATAAATAGATTAACAAATAAATAGATTTCTAAAACATATTCTATTGCTATTTCCCTAAGGGCTGTAATAAGTTGTGAGAGCCTTTATATTTTGGTTTGAAAGATCAGTCCATTCACACTCCTGAAAAAATGCATGACAAGGCCATTTTACAGCCACAACTCAGTCTTTATCAATATATATACACATGTTATTGTCATAATAAAATATGCAAATGAAAACTGTTATGTAACTGACGTAACTACATGGTCTACATGGGCAACACATGCTGCTCTAAAATCTCACTTGCACTCTGCACTTTTCTGCATTATCACTGCCATCACTGAAGTAAATTTACCTTTGTCAAGGGCACTGACACAACCCCATACCATGACAGACTCTGGCTTTTGGACATGTCTGGATGGTCCTTTTTGTCTTTGGTCCAGAGCACACAGTGTCCATTTCCTCAAAAAACAAAAAATCTGAAATTTTGACCACAATACATGTTTCCACCGTGTGATGGTCCATCAAAGGTCCCTCCGAGCTCAAGGAAATCAATGCTGCCTCTGGACATGGCTAACATTAGACTTATTTTTGGCATGGTAAAGTTTTAAGTGCTGTTTGTGAATGTAACTCTGTATTGTAGTGCTTGACAAAGGCTTGCCAAAGTAATCCCTTGCCCAGCTGTTGATGAATGACGATTCCTTGATGATACCTTAAATTGTTTAATGATATCATGCACTGCAAAGGGAGAAATATGTAAATCCCTTCCGATCTTTCTCTGAGAAACATTTCAATAATTTTCTCATGCATTTGTTGACAGACTGGAGATCCTTTTTGCCATTGTCTGCAATGGGATAGTAGTCAAAGTAAATTTAAGAATAACTGCATTTTTTTATTTGCATTTTCCATACTGTCCCAACTTTTTCTGATTTGGGGTTGTAATAAAAGGGTTTTGTGCACTGCACATACTGAAATTATACCAGTTAATCACACAGTTGTACTTTACTTCCGACCATACTAACTAGCTAGCTAGCAAGCTAAAAGACTGTCTGTTATTGTTGTTAATAAGCAAGTAGAGGACATTCTAATATAATGTGTAGTATTCATTCAAGCAACCAAAATTAAATGTTGAAGAAAATCTGCTGCATTTAGTTAGCTTGTATTACTGGATACAACACAGAACTGCATGGTCCATTTTTACTGTCACAGTGTTACATGCTGTTATATTGCACATTTTGTGAAATTAACATCAGCATAATATTTTTCCTAGGGGAAAAACTAATTCAGAGTAACAAGTAAAACACTTACATTCAGGCAGATTGGTTTTAGAAAACAGATTTGTTTTGAAGATTGTCATTTGCCAGTGTCAAGGCAATTTGCCTCATAATCTAAAAAAATGTAGAAATCTCTTCCTAAGCCAGAATCAAATAAAGACATAAAAACTAAAGACATAAAAAAAACCTAAAACAGAGAATTTTGTATGTTTTACAAAAACATGGCCTTTGTGTTCTTTGTCTCCTTGCACTGGTCTCTGCCAATCCCTCTAAAGGAAGTCATTAAGGTCCCCAAAATCTGTGTACCCCCTGCTTCTGGTAATTTATGTCTGGGTTCTTCATATGTATTATGTATTTTTAGAGTAAAAATGCTCAAAAGGAGCTCTTTGAAATATCAAGTTGAAACAACTAAATGAGGTAAAAGTCATGCATACTTTGGCTACATATTATCCTCAGAGTACATAAAGACCAGTGTTTGCTAGGAACTTCTTTAGATTTTACTGCTTTCATGATTTCATCAAGCTTGTAATGTGGCCGCACACAAATGTTATTTTAAAATCCACTCCTAGGGACCACCTCCATTTTGTTAGTTTTTCAAATAACACAATATGACGATTTTTCTGTTAAAATGAGGAACAATGAGAAAGTTAGCAAATTGGATGTCATGGGAAATAAAGAAAACCTTAAACAGTATGAATGAGATGTGGTACAAAACCTCGATTAACACCTTCTGAGAATTTTGCATCCCTAGTTGTATTTGTTAATTGGGGTCAACCAATATGTGTTACTGATATTTAGAATGCATGTCTATTTGGTCTCAAAACCAACCTTACCTTTTATGATGGGCTAAAATGCTTAAAAGAACAGTTTGTAAAAAAAATCAAATATACAAAATGTCACACATATCCACACAAGCAAAACATGTTTGGATTCCAAATTTTGTTTCTTTAGTTTAGAACTGGAGCTATAAGCCTAACATTACCTTCAAACACTATATATTCACCCAAACAGTCTAGTTGTTCTCATTAAAATATATAATCAAACCATATCTCATGAACTCATGATCGCCTAGACTAGTGTTTTAGGACGCAGGATGACTTATGCTGGACTATTAAAACGAACAAAAAGAGCTCAGGAGTGGCGCAGCTTTCTAAACTTAGGCCCTTTCATTGGAATATGGAGTTCGACCCCCGGTGATGCCACCACCAGCCTGGCGCACTGGTTAGTGTTCTCCTCCAAGCGCTTTCAAGCTGTTCAGTGACGTTGCATTAGCGACGGCCAACTTCACGTGACTCAGAGGAAACACATCACCCTCCCAGTGTTGCTGGGAAGGTATAGATAATTAATGTAGCTGGAGACGACTTATTTGGGCAGACATGGGAGGGGACATGTGTAGTCATGTTACAAAACCACTGCAGGAGAATCAGGTTTACTGACCATGACCGTCCTAAATACAGAGAAATCTGATCCAAGATCAGTCTGAAATTGCACATACTGGTGAGGTGTGGATAATGTATTTTGACCGAGATTAATGGGCTATTTGGGTATCTGTTGAGCTCTAGTGCTTACTAACGTTAGATTCGCACCTCTGGTTCTAACATAAGAAGCAAAACTGACTGTTTCTCACGCATCACCAACAAGCACTGCGCATCAAGAAACATCAAAATTGACATTTTTATAGCAGTCATTTTGAAAGTGAGCATTCTGTCATACGTGAACACACCACAGTACGAAATTCTTTCTCTGCGTTTAACCCATTCACCAAGTGAAGCAGCGAGCAGCCAGGAACACGGCGCACGGGGAGCAGTGTGTGGGGACGGTACCTTGCTCAAGGGTACCTCAGAGGTGCCTAGCGGTCTTGGGAATCGAACCCACGACTTCCTGATTTTAGGGCGAACGCCCTAACCACTAGGCTACCAGCTGAATTACTGTTTAGGATTTAACATTTTTCACAAATGTGACTAAGTGAAACCAAGCAAGCATTCAACATGCAAACAGTATCGAGCTTTTAGCTTTAGCTAAAAGTTCGGGTAGCAATTGTATTTAGCATACAATACTCACTTCACAACTCTGGTCTTCCGCACTTGAACGCGGCTGCATTGTGATTGGCTGCTCCACCTGAATGCCTTTGGTAATGTTTTGTTGCTGCCCTCACTGCTGTTCAGAGAAACGTCGAAATAAATTAGCGCGAGAAAGGAAATGTATTACATGATGATATCTGTGTCATTTGCGTGAGAATTGCCTGTCTTGTTCCAGGAAGAGGAATTAACCAACGATTTGGAAAACAGTGACGATTTTTTAAATATTACAACACGATGTTCTATTTAATTCCTCAAAATGATCAAAGCAAATGACTTGGGGGAGGATCACTAGACGATCTTAAGTGAAGTAACTTACTCATACTATTTATATTGCTTTTAGTTAAGGTGTAATGTTTTTGTGTAAACTGTTTTTAGTCATACACTCTAAGAGGCAAACGATATTTCTTGAGAATCAGTGTGAGAAAGAAACAAGATCAGAAGCGACAGTAGTTAGTCATAATTTTGTTGGGGGAGGGGTTAGTTTCAATTTATATTTACCGATAAATAATAGATCAGGGTCTGTTTGAGATGCAGAGCTACTCATAAAACATTGAGGCTGTAGCATCGGCGGCCCAGGCCTAAGAGTGATCATAAGCTCGAGCAATTCTTTCACTCAGATTCAGTTCGCAATTAGAACTGGTCTTTGTTGTTGTTTATTGTATTCGTATTCCAGTATGCTGTGTTTGCTACGTAAGAACGCAGTATTATGGGGGAGATTTCTGTCGAAGTGGTGCACGTTATATTCTGTTAGCACGTGACGAGTAAGTATAAAATATAAGGTCCCCCTATATATATGAAATAGGCTTCCTTTTTGTTCGAGAACGAGCAGCAAAAGTGTATTCTTAGTCTGTTTCTGAATAAACTTGGATTCTCCTATCTTGTGTTCTTGCATCAACGTTTGTTTTTCACTTACCTGTTAATACGCATGTCCTCTGCAAATTAAATGCTCACTCGCTGTTTAGCACCGCAATGAATAGTTTGGAAATGAAAAAGCCTGAGACATTATAGGAATAAAGATCAAAACAACGGTCATACTGTGAAGCGGCCACAAGATGCCGATATTGCACAATTTCTGGGGTGAACTGAAGCACGTTAACAAGATGAAAGAAAAAGAAATAAAGATATGTCTGTCATGTCAGCACACTTGAAAACCTTTCACTCGAGGGCGCCTTGCTGTAGTATCACCATCCATGCTACAAATCACAACATTAAAACCCATAATATGAACGTGGATATGGAAAAGCAGATGAAAGTAAAAAGGAAAGAAATTCTGCATTTATCAAATAATTAGAATAATACAAGACTTTAAAAAGAGGTTCAAATTCTGAGTTCAGTTTTTTTATGTGAACCGGACAGCCATCCTTTATCACTTGACAGGGATGAATTATTTTATTGTTGTGTATTTCAGTGACTTTTTACAGCCGCCAACAGACAATTAAGTCAGGGAACACACGCACAATGTCCCGGGTGACTATCAGAGCGAGAACGATTCAATAAAGAGACTTCCTGTAAAACCTCCAGCCGGTGTCGTCATTGAGAGACTAAGCGGTTACCTCCTTTTTTCTCAATCGTAAAATTCAAATCCAAGTCGTGTTCAAATCAAAGCTCCACATAGACATCCATTGTGACCTTGTTTTGTTGCGAAGGACGAATGACCAAGAATTCGTTTCTCTGGCTGACTGAGACCTCTTATCGCGGAACACCAGTCATTAAAAACATTCCACCATTCCAACCAAAAGAAAACTGAAATCCTCTGTCTTTTCCAAGGGCACTTCTTCGGACGTGAGTGTCTTGTAGTGGCGGCGTTTGGCCGGAGGGTGGCAGAGGAGAAATCAAGTCAGAAGAGAAGTCAATCCTGCTGTACCCGTTGCAAATTCATTTTTGAATACCTCGAACTGAATCCATTGTAATTATATTTATGTTTACAAAAGGAGAGTAATTACGTCAGAAACACACTCCCCATGCATAGTATAGGTAATTAGTGTCTATCATTTTGTCAGACCCAATTACGGATGTGTCCCACTACTAGTGTTGCAGAGTTCATTGTTATTCCTTCTCCCGCATATTTCATTCAGATCAACAGTTAACTGTAACACTATAAGGTGAATCCGATATGTGAGAAGAATGCAGACTGTTAACTACTAACTGAGTAGTATTGTGCCAGAAAAACGCTCTAACAATTTATAAAAGACAATACATTGTAATCCCCAGATTAAAACGCAGCAACTATTTTGGCTGTAGCTTACTCTTACCGTTAAATCCGTTTTGGGAAGAAACCGTATAGCAATTATTTCTTGAAATCAACAGTTTGTCATTTTTAGTAGAGTCCTATTAAACCAAAATGCTCAAAAAATATATACAAATGCAGAAAATACATTCAAACGAAGATGGATAAAAGTTAAGAAACTGGTAATACATGATGTAATTAGACATTAAAGTGTGCACAGCTCTGAGACCTAGGTCATATATTATTTTAAACACAATGTCATTTCGAAATAGTGGAACACTGCAGAAATACAGTTTCTTAACCAACAGCAGAAATTGGAATTAATATTAAGAACTAAACAATCCTATGATCAGGTATGTTGCTGAGTACTCCTAAAGGTAAGAAGAAATGTAATTCGAGGTCTTGGAAATAACATTCAAAATGGCATCTTCTTCTAATGGTAAATGATAAATGAGCCCACTTTAAAATACAGATAGCAGTGATGGGAGATGAAACACCAAAGACTTCATAGCTGAATTTGAAGCATTAGTATAATCATGTCTCCATAATCAAACATAACACAGTATTGTAGTTTCTGAATAATGAGTCTTTTGTTTTGCAAACTTTTCAGCGCCTACTGTCATCAGTTCAGATACTCAAAAAAACAACACTCGCTGTTCGGAGTGGATGGTAAAATAATAAGAGCAGGTGTTTTTTGTCTTTGTTTCACTGAACACAAACATGTGATTATACAAAGAACTGAAGTCTGCAGTTCTTCTGAAGCCAGTGTAACAAAGAAGGTTTAGGAGTAAATTAAAGTGTTGACTGCAGAAATTCATTTTATAGCTTTCACTCAAACTGATAATCTCAGCAACGTACAATGCAGACAACAAGGGGAAAAGAATTGCAATTTTTAAAAGCTGCATAACATTTCCAAAAGCATTTTGCAGCTGGTTATTTATAGAATATTCTAATATCTTATCAAGGCAGGAAAACTTACAGTTAAACTATAATCTTTGTGAAGATAAGTGACAGTGGGCACTATCTAAAAAATGGCAGTAATATTTCGATAGCAAGAAAAAATATGGACTACACAACCACCAGAATCCTAGCTAACATTTGGATCAAAATAATATGCACTCTAAGAACATTATAATGTTTATTGCATTCAAAGACACAAACTTTAGCATAACTTCATAGGTTGGTCATGAAGAGCAAAATAAACTACATGACAGTGCTGTTTCCGTCATTCAAGTCAAGCATGTGTTGCATAGTGAAAGTTTAGCTCTTATTAAGCCTATGTCTAAGACCGTTTTAATGTAAGAGACACGCTTTTATTTAACTGAACTCTATTGCCCTCCTATTATCATTTTCCATTTTAATTTTGTAAAACACTTATACTGACTTTTAGTAAAGTTTTTAAGAAAGAGACATGAAGTCCCATTACAACTGCTTTGTAAAGAGCAGAGACCTGTCAATAGCCCCGCGTGAAAGCTAAGACACTGGATTTATATATGAGTTTGGTTGCTTAACCTCCTTTAGGTAAAATGTTCTTAGTTATATTATATTATGATCATTATGAAGGTTTAAATATAATTTTGTGATAAACCATACAATTTGCAAAATGTTCAACTGATATTGCTAATAGCATTTTTCAGTTATGAACCGATATACACAGATTGAACCACACTGATGTAAAACAACATCTTGATTTTAACATTTAGATTACTCATCTTTACCTTACTATAAAAAAAAATAAATGTTCTACCTCAAAAATTCACAGAGCTAGTTAGAAAGAATTTTGTAGTGCAGTCTTCAGATACAGCGGGTAACCTCACGAACTGTCTCTATAACTGTAAGTAAGTAAACATTCCTACAAATTCCAAGCCTTTAGAAGATCAGGTTGTTCATATATGTAGTGTTGAAATTTGTTCTCTAAGGCTCTGAACCAAGTTAAAAATTAATAATGCCACATCCAAGTTTAGGATAATTAACTTATTTTATACAGTGCAGAATTACAGTACTTTATTCACCTTATATAATTTAATTAATCATCATCTGGCTACCTAATTGTACTTTACTGTGTTTACTGACAATGTACAGGGCACATTAAACATTCAGCATATACCAACAGAAGAGTGAAACAAAGACACATTAGATATCACCTCAGTATTTACAAAATATATTCTAATTCACATATTCGTTGAAATGGTTGATAAGTCACTTACTAAGCATAGATCAAGTATTGATAAATGAAAAAAAATGAATAATAAATGAACAAAAAAATCAGCAACAGTACATTATGAAAGGTAAACTGGAGTGTGTGAAGTTAAGTTTAATCATAATTGTTTTTTAGTCTTTTAATCCACTTAAATGTTGCCAAAATTGAAGTACAAGTTAAGAGACAAGTTCATCCACATGACATTCTATTTATTGCCAAGTTAGGGCGAAATGTATACGTATAACAATTATCCTTTATTTGGTGGTCTGCAAGGACTAAAGTTCTGCCGCTTCCTCTTGAAAAACTTTGCATAACTCCTCACGCTTTGCATAACTCACAACACGTGGTAATCAGTTTCTTTCACCTTTTTCTGTTTTCAGAAACTTAGGTACTCCTATTCACCACACACCTTCACAGTAAGCCGCGTTATTTAGAAGTCAACACTTTTAACTGAGTAAAGATGTATTCCCATTTACATTGTCATTATTTGTGAAACATTAATTGTCGGAAAAAAATCACGCTCGACTTGGCTAAGAGTACGACGGAAATGCTCCAAATGTATCTAAAAACCTTACATTAAAACGGTAGCGTTCTAGAGTATAGTAGTGTAAGCTAAAGGTAAATTCTAACACATTGCACAGAATATAACGTTTTTTGAACTGCGTTATTGAATTAAGCAACCGTACTCACAGAAGATACAATTAAGATTACCGTTACAACCTTCGATATTAAAACGAGACGGATGATGAAAGTATGCATAGTTTATACGTTACTCTCCAAACAAATACTTTTAAACAATTCAGTTACTGTAAATTACAAAAACACTAGTGCAGTATAGGTACTTTGTACTCCGCAAACTCGTAGATGTGTGTGAGTATATTGTTTGATATATGTTATATAAGACGGGTAATAGAAATGTCTAGTACAAGCTGTAGCGCTGTTTGCTGTCTCATACTGCTTACACTTATTTGAGACACCAAATTCAAGCTGAGTAATCACCTAATAATCGTTGCTGGTTCCAGTGATTTACTGTTTGGTAGAATATAGCGGAAGTTTACCAGTAATTTGTCAGTTGTTTGAGGTCACGCCTTATGTTTCTCATCATCAACAGGGTAAACATCATTCATTTTTTTCCAGGATAAAAAAACATTGAATTCGTGACAAGAAATGGCATGGAGATATAGTGGGCACTGTGTTACGCTATACTACAGAGTTGGGGAGGGCAAGTTTGCACGTTAATGTTAATCCAGCAGCCCACATCTGGACCACATCCACTGAGCGCCAGCGGGTTGGAGCAGCTGCACCCAAACATTTGCCAAACGCTCATTTCGGCCCATGCAGATGTTCCTGAAGTGTCCTTGATTTGGCTGACGTCTCATAAGAAAAAGACATACATAAGCTACTAGATTTATTTTGAATTAATCAATTCTTTTAATAAGCTCTGTGAAGTATATACAGATTTAAATGTATTATTTAAGAAGAGGTCACTTCAAAGACCAAAGGAGTAAAAGATTGGGTAAAAGAAAGAATTTCATGTCTTCCTGCATAGTAAGTACATGTCAATGAAAAAGTTTAACACGTCCCTAAAGCGCAATTTTACGTGCCACTGTGATTCCAGATTTCGCCGCCTGAACGATTCCAGTGACACATGAAACAAAGGAACAAATAAGAGTCATCATATCGCAGAACCTTGTTTTATTTTAAAAACAACTCGACTTTATAAGGTCAACATAATTGTAGCGCCCTGTAAAATTTCACACATGAGTTGTGTGCTGCGTGCCAATACATTTGGTTATTTTATTGCATTGCCCTAAAGTTATGTTGACGGTGTTTGGAGCAGGCTTGCATTCAGCTGCAATGGGAGAAGAGCCATCACGTGATGTTCCCACTCACGGGTGGCCTAGTACCCATTAGCTCGACAGAAGCTTTTGCTGTTGTTGCTGTTTGTCAACACGAGTTTCTGTGATTCAGTGCTTTCTGCAAGACAGGCAATAAACATGCTAAACAACTCATTAGCCTATACCTGCAAAGAGTACCGACCACAAGAATTAAACTTGACGCTCGTTTAGCTGCTGAAACTAGTCATATTATGGTGGCTAGAGTAGGAATAGTTTACTGAGCGTTATTAGCTTGATTGGTGAGTATATAGTCCATATATGACGAACAGTAATCGACAGAAACACAGTCACCGAGCAGAGGGGAGGTTTCCTTCTTTCATGTTTTTATGTATAATGCATCGTCTTATGATGTATATATGCACGCTTTCTAACGTGTTCTTTCTCGTGTGTGCGCTTTTTATGAAAATACTTGACGCACGTAGTTTAAATGTATGCGCGTTTGTGTGAGATTTTGAAGTTGTGGGGTGTTAGGGTATATATAAACCATTGCACATACACAAATGAAAGTAAAGTGCATATACAGTGTATGTAAGAGCAAATAATGTAGAACATAATAATCACGTTCAGTTGGTTGCCACCCCGATACACCCATCATGTTTCTATTTTTTTGTGAACTGATTTAAACCGATCACATTTTATGGCTTTTTCCTTTTTTTTCCAAAGAGTAGTTTAACCTCTAATAGTTCGCAAAGAACGGTTCAAATTCACTTACCACGAATACATTAAATTACCCTACACTTGTCTAAAGGCATTAAACTGAAAGGTACTGTATTCCAAGACAATATATTTAAAATGCTCTTAACCTTAATTGACTGAACGTATGTCGAGCTACGTTAATGCAGAAGGAATTAAAAAGAGATGCTTGTAAATAGCTATCTGTTGACATCACTTCTAGGGAGGGGGGAAAATAAAAACATAGCCTTAAAGGAAAAGTTAGCGTTTACATCACTAGTATAAAAGCTCCATGACACATTCTGCAAAGCCGTGTGTTTGGGCACATTATTAAAGTACTACATATAAAGAGAGAATGGAATATGAGTACACTTGCACATCATATTCACTCCATTTGCGAATTTTTGTAAGACCAAAATAAAAAATATCACTTCAGCAGTAATGGGATCCAAATTTCCTCTTTGATCCAGCCTAAGATTTTAACCTATAATTTGTCAAAGATGAACAAAACTAAAACGTATTCCTCCATTAATCTTGTCAAATGTCATTGATCTTTTAATATTGATTGTTTTAAAATGTCGTTAATAATTAGCAACGGCAGCGTATATTAGGTATAGGCCCTTAAAAATGTCTTGAACATTAGCCTTAAATTATAGACTAAAGAAGGCCACAGTTCTGATAAGTTCCAGCACGGCATGTTTTTCATATTACGCAGCTTAATAACACCAATGCTTGCTTAGCTCTCATTTCGAATGTGTTCGAAAAGGCTTGATATTTTCTTCAATGCAAGGTTTAACACAACCTACCTGATTGCTAGAATCAGTGCACATGGTGTGGCCTATTTAGGAGGCTTCAAACCATTAGAAAAATAAATAAATACAAAAAGAAAAGAAAAAATGAAAAAAGATAAAAGTATAAAAACGTGCCAGAAATGAATAAATTGTTAATTTTAGCAAGCTTATGCATACAACACATTATATGCGTGTAAACTTACGTGACCTCAGATCTATGACTTTAGTCTTTCTATGTTTAGGAAAATAAAATGGCAGAGAGGTCGATGAATACCACCATATTCCAAGACATATCGCCTTTTACCCCTCCTAGTCCAAATGACCCAGGTCAGTATTAAGCTACTTCATTCAGCTACTCGTAGTGGGTGTGCATTACTTTTTACATATGACATTGAAACCAAATGAATAAGTCTCTTGAAATAGCTTTATTTTCCTTCCTTTTTTCCATTTTATTTCTGTTTCAGCGTGGCACCAATCATTAAGAACTTCAAAAGGTTGTAAAAATTGAGAACCTAGACTCATGACACATATCATATTGACTCATGTGGATTTTTTTGTTTAGCCACCAGAAGGGCAGAGAAGCACATATTGTGGTTTACAAAAAGCTAAACTATTTGCAAAAAAATAAAAAAAAACCTCTTGAGATCAGTATTTTAGCGGTATTGTCTATGCGACTAAATCTCTAACTCGTAACTGTCAAGGTAGCGCATTATTTTTCGCTTAAGTTAGTTTTGGCCATGGACTAACATTACTCCACGCGTCGTTGGGGGCCTTCTTCTTAAGTCATTTCTTCTTTTCCTGCGTCTTCGGACAGAGGTGGTCAGTGGGCCCGGGAAGCAGACAGGGGCCAGACTACTTATTGTTTACAAGATGTCTCAAGTTCAACTGCAAAGTCCACTGCGTAACAAAAGCCTGTCCGAGACGCAGACAGGGCTGGAGGGGTGGGAGGTGGGTGATCCTTTGGGGTGGGGGCGGTAGCTGGGGGAAGGGAACTGGACGTGAACTTGAGAGAGACGTGTCCAACATTCCTAAAGCGAATGGTGCTTCCTCTGCTGCCAGCAACTGAAAAGATCTGAAGTGCTATAAAGTGACTGGCTAACTGGCATCAATCATTCTTGGACTTCTTTTCATTATAAAGTAATTGACTCTGTATCTATAGATTATCTGGAGGATTTTCTACTGTTATTTTATAACGACACCGGCCAGATCTAGAAGAGTGTTTTTACTGTGCGTTACATTCTTACCAGTTCACAATGCTGCCACTTAATATGCTTTTAAGAATAAACTTTGACGGAAGAAAACAACATACAAAGACCCAGAAAATAATGCTCTCTCACGATAAGGTACCCTATTCCATATGTAATTTTATGTATCCATAAAAAGGGACCACCATTCTACTTCGGCTCTAATCCGTCATATTGATCGTTATAATGCCTGATAAAATGTCCATGGCTCCAGTTACAAACTTCTTTCAAGTGCTGTTGTAATTAAATGATTTGTTAAATCAAAAGCGATGTGAGCTTTCTTTAAATATGAGTTCACGTCATCCAACTGCCGAAGTGTTTCAGTTAGCTTAAAATGTTTGTTTACAACTAAAATGCAAAGAAACTGAGGCTCTCGATTCCTTGTTATGTAGATAAAGACAATTTGATGGTAGCCGTTCTCGTTCTTTGAGGTTGAAGAAACAATGATTAAATAGCCCAATTCTATGATTTAAAAAGAAACCCTAAATCCTGTTTCTATGTTGTCTGTTTCTTACCATTCCTTATTTATACAAGCGATAATCGAGGGAAAAGGCTGCTTAAATACATGCTGTAGTGCTTGCTGTCTCAGTAACCTCCTATGTAGTAACTAGTATACAGGTAGACATGTGCGGTTGTTGAGACACTTTGCTGCATAAGTCGATCATTAGCTAAAGAAAAACTTCAACAACGCACGCCAGCTCTGACTCTCCTTGTGAGTTAATGTATGTAACCCATTTAATCGACATCAAGAATGTATGCAAGCTCAGGCATACAGCACAAACAAATTCGGGAAATTGAGCTTTTCAGCCAGAGGTGAGATTGGTGTTGATGTTCGTCGACTTCTGTGGCTGGTCTGAACATCGTGAATGTGCGAAAGACGGAGAGGAACCACAATTAAAGCACAGTGTAAACATCAAGCAGGCGCGCCGTTTGTTAGAATGCTTTTGTCAAGTTCAATGTTAACTAGAAGTGGAAGAAAGGGCCTGAGTACTTTATGGCCCATTCTGGCGTCTGAGAGTGAGGGAAATCACGTTCACATTCGTGGCTTTGTGTGATGAAATCCCCGAGAGTTGCCAGGGCTAGGAGAAAAAGAGGACAAGGGAAATATTGATTTGCTAATTAAAATGTTTAAAACAATTTTTTAAAACACATAAATACCGTTGATGTTGTTACTGATATTATTATTATTAATGTTGTTGTTATTATTATATTTTAAGGACTGTCGTCGTCATTGTTAGTGTTGTTGTGTTTACTGTGTTTACTGGTTTTGGGAAACATTTAAGTGCCGTTGAGTGAACGCCAAACTGACGCAGCGTCGGTCTGAACTTCAGCTGAAGGAAGAATTAAAATACACCATCAGAGTTCTTTCAAACAAATTTCTCTTTCAGTATTTACGGGTTTGTCTGTACAGTTATCCACAGATCTGATTGGAATTTAGGGCAGCAAGAAAGGTACTGAAACTGAATGAAAAAAAGTTTTTTAGAACCCATGGGGACCTTTATGGCAAGTGCTTAGGCCTCATCTTGCATCTTATGGCGAAGACTTTTGAACAATAAATCTACGTTAGTTTTCTTTATGTAAATCCCTAACGGCCTTAGGAGAGGCTCCATCTTTATAAACAGGACATTTCATGTCATTGATCAAACTAAAACATCACGTAGCCCTCTCCATAACTTCTGGATTGCAGTTGTTACGTTATTGGTATTGAAGAACGTCATCAGACAACTGGTCTATTCTCTCATGTCTACAACTGGAATGAAACAGTTGAACTATATTGTTAATAATAATAATAATAATAATAATAATAATAATAATAATAAACTTTTAAAAAACACTGGGATGCAGATAGCCTGTGAAATTTAAGGGAGGCGAGGTGAAGAAAACTGTAAGTGTGCTAACAGATGTGAGAGCTTGGTCTCGGTGTGATCAGAGCCAAGATGTGTGTGTGTGTGTGTGTGTGTGTGTGTGTGTGTGTGAAGTACGTTGATCGGGGTGATGAAGGTGATGATTAATGACGGATCTTGTACATCTCCACTAATCCAGACCGGCGTAAAGTAGACAGTTGCAAAGGTAGCACGCCGCGACTCTGCAAACTGTCACGCAGTTGAACTGCTCGAACTCGGACAGTAACATAAATTACGCCTGGAGGAGATTATAAAGTAGATCAAGGTGCGTAAATCTGTTTACCTGAATGAGATACGCAGAGGGAAGATATTTATGTCTCTCAGCTCAAGGTTTAAGGCACCATAAAGTGCGCTCGGCAGACAGGAAGTAGAGGGTGCTTTTAAATGCGAGGACCTGCTGCAGCCACAACATTAACAGCTTCTCATTTCGCGAAAGAGAAATGAAGGATAATTGCATCCCAACAAGAACAGCACCTCGGGCAAATAACAGATGATAGAGGTCGAGCACGCAAGGTGCGAACAATTTTGCCGTTTTAGAGCAATAGTTAGATGTTCATGGGTTTCTGAAAGAGAAAAGTCACTGCTTATCTGACGACCACGTGACTTTCAAGGTCAAGGTTAAGGGCTGATTTAGTGGGTCTGTCTACAAGTCGTGGGCTCCTTCCCCCAACTGGCAAGCGGGAAATATCCCACGTCCGCACGACAAGGAGCATTTCAGATCTTGCATTTAGAACATGGGTGCTCATCTTTTTATTTACGCACTGAAAAACAGTCAAGATACCTTTAAACAGTTTCCAGTGAAACGCGTGGTCCTAATGAGATGTAAATATAGTCATATATTTAATAGAAAAGTAAAGCAGGTGACTTTTGTATAGACTGGCTAAACAAAAACAAAATTGCAAATAGATTAAAAAAACACAATGCAATAGTATGAGAAGCTAATGTTTTTCAGCTTGAAGGACTGTACAGGCACCAATAACATTCTAATTTGATTGAAATTAGCATGCATGTAAATGCTACATTTATGGGACTTTGCGTAAATATTCAGAAATGAGTTAGGGCACTGGGCTATTTTATCAGCTTAACAGAATGTTAAAAAAACATGCCTAGCCATTACCACCGAATTATGATTTGATCGGAAAGGATAATAAAAAGTTGTTTGCATTAACTCTGCATGCGATCACGAAGAAGAAAATGAAGGCATTTACTTACATAATTTATAAAAGTCATACTTCTGCGAGAGTTAAACATTTATTAAGCATTTTCCTCTATATGTTCATAGTGTCTTACAAGCGACATAACAGTTATAAGGATTATTGGTGGGCATAAGCAACACCCCTACTGCATAAACATCACAGGCATGCCTAACATTTAGTCTATATGTAAAATCCATATAAAACACAACGAAAAGGGCTTCAAGGAAACACAACGGTACATTTATGCAGGCATATTTACAGGAATATAGTTATTCTTTCATTCTTATTTTTGTCATTGTCATTTTATCTTAGTCCATCCGATTGTTCGATGGTGATGCAAACACGCAAGCAATAGAGCACAAAGAAGCCCAGTTAAAAAAAAGTAGACATTTTGTTTTCTTCAGTCTGAAGTCACAGAGGAAAAAATGAGTAGTTCAAATCCGCATTATGGAGCGCTGCTCTTTACTTTGGCAATAAATTTCTTTTCCTTTACCCTCCTGTTCTGAAACCAGATTGTGATCTGCCTTTCAGATAAGTTGGTTACCGCAGAAATTTTTCTCCTCTTGTCTTTCGTGATGAATTTGTTGGCGGCGTACTCTTTCTCCAGTTCCTTTAGCTGTACTTTGGTGTACGGTATCCTTTTCTTCCTACCTCGGCGGAAAGAGCCCCCGTCATGTTGGTGGGCCACAACATCTGGAACGAATAATAAACAGGGTTAGTATTGATGGGCTTGTAAGTTGTCCATCAATTCTACAACCCAAGACACATCTTAACAGTCTATGTTGATTGCTTGTACCACATTTCGCCTTACAGGCAAGAAGACATTTCAATGCAAGAAAACCTAAAACAAAATTCTACTTTAACATGAACTGTCCATGTTACGATACTGTATCACAAAACCTAGCTCTACTCGTATATGTTTAGATTAAGGCGACCAAATCATTCTGTGATCTATGATAACATTTGTGTTATGCTGCAATTTTCAATTTGAGATTAAATGTAATAGGGCGCTGCGCAAAATAGGTTATATATATACCTGCTAACGCAGATTTCCACAGATGGCCCGCTTGGCTCTGGTCTTTGGAGCAGTACATCTGACCTCCCCATCCATTAGCTAGAGCCCAGGGTTGGTAACTATCCATCGGCAGGAGACTATCGTGTCGAGGCTCCCCCGTTCCTAGTGTCTGGACCACCGACACATCCAAATAACTGGCCATGGACTGATACGGACTGGGGTAGCCGTGGTAGAAGGCGAACTCTTTGGCCCTGCTAGGGTATTCTTCAGAAGTCACCGGGGTGTCCATATATTTCTCTGCAGAGTAGCTAAGCGCGCTCGGTTGAGTGCACGACTTGAGCGAACCCCGCCCCATTCTGCAGGGATAGTAGCTGTTGCCAAAGTAGCCATAAGGAATAGGCCCGGTGGACGAGGCTTGAGGAACCGTCGGGCACGGAGGGCACTGCTTACTTGCTTCGGACGAGCTCGAAGTCGATACATCAACGGCGGAATAGCTGGAGCCGTGCACGAGGCTGGAAGGGTGAGCACTCAGCGCTGAGTGGGCCATCAGATTCCTGCACTGGTTGGCCGCGAAATTGCCGCTACCAACCAGACCTTCCATGTTCTTGTTTAGCTCATCCAAATTGTTCTCATACACAAACATTACAGTATCCGCCCAGCGAGGATTCAGCAGCAGGGAGGTGGTCATAGCACGCTCACCATTCGGACAGAGAATTATCTTTCAAAGACCTGAGTCCGGCGCAGGACAGACGGTTACATCTGCACAACTGCATTGACGCAATGGAGTAAAGTCTGGATTGGCGAGTATTCATTGGGCGAAAGGTGTGTCACGTGATGAGCAAAACTAACCCTTATGAAGGAACTTCAGTTCAGTTTTTTTCGGTCCCAGCGAAATGGAGGTGGAGGTGCACATCAGCATCTTACATCCTGGACGCTGTTCATTTCCATATGAAAAGGCACCTATATAACTCTACGCAAATGTATATTTGATCTGTGCACAACAGTGTTTTCAGTGCTTGAAACGGATAAGCGTATATCTATCTATGTATCTATCTATGCATCTATCTATCTATATATATATATATATATACATAATGTATTCTAAAATAATGCAAGAAAATTTGTCAATTAATCATTTTCTGTCGCATTATAATATATTATTGAAAAAGATGTGTTTTTTAAATGATATATATATATATATATATATATATATATATAATTTAAAAAAACATTTTTTTCAATAATATATTATATATTTTTTTTACTGCACTGTTGGTTTAGTATTTTATTTTCTTCTATTGTTTTTTAATCTTTGCTGCTCTTTGTTCTGTCCACTTTCTGCCGTGACAAAGCAATTTCCCACTTGTGGGACTAATAAAGGATTACCTTATCTTATCTTATCTTAATGCGACAGAAAATGATTAATTGACAGATTTTCTTGTATTATTTTAGAATGCATTAATGAGAGAAGACTTGGATCTAACTTTGGCAGTGGGTAACAATAATTCTGAAATAACCCGGCAGTAGCAGACCAAGAAAAAAACATTACCTTAGGGCTGTGCTGTGTAAAATGAAGAAATTAGAATCACGGGAAGAGGAATTAGAACTTTAGAAGGTCCTTTAGAAGGTCCTTTAGAACTTGGTATGGACTAGCACGATGTCAAGTCACTAGCATTTTAACGTCACAGTCAAACTACATGAAGAAAATACTACTTAAAATGCAAGAAATAGTATCTCCATAGAGCACATGTGCGTACAGGTTTGGAGAGCTCAAATAAAAAACAGAGCATTCAATATTATATCACACATTGATTTGTCATATACAAATATAATGATTACATTAATTTATTTATCAGATAGGTATCAATATATTAAAGACATAGAACATAGAACATAGTGTTCAGAGAACAAAACTATTTTGAATACCTCACAATTGCTATTGTCAGTTGCATACATTATTTAGCGTTGCCACGAAAATATAAAATAAATAAAACTTGCTATTACACATATCACATGCGCTTACACCAAACTTCTCTTTAAACAAATCTTTAAAATAAAACTTTAAAACGAAGCTTTATGGGAATCCCCTATTTCACATTTTCTCCCAAATTGTTTTACGGTGGTCTCCACGGTGCAATATGCGCATGTGGCTTACAAAGCCTGCTTTTCTAATATATGCTAAAACTGTTAGCAGTGATCGACCTTTCTTACCACAGCGACCGCCAGATATATCGCACTCAACATTTCAAGAAGTGAGGTTTGCTTGTCTGTATTTAACTTGTTTCATGTTAGCTAAAAAAAATGACAGTCTGCGTTCAAATGAGCACACTTTTCCCACATAAGATTATCATTATTTTCACACGAATATGGTAGAACTCGATATATATCTGCGGCGGTTCTATACATGAGTCATTTTTAATTTCTCTCTTTATGCATGGCGGCAAATATGCAGCTTCCATCAAAACATGCCCAGGACGTTTGCTGCACAAAAAGCGTTGGCTGATTACCGCTGAGAAGTGATGGTTTCCTAAATGTTAGTGATACATATTAGACAGCACCCTTAAAATAAAAAAAAAACTGCCAGAAATCGTTGTTTGAGGCGATGTTATAAAATGACCAAGACCATTGGGTTTCACTGTTCGTTGAAAGATTCAGTTCCAACGTCTCAAAAATTATCCACGAAAAGTGGATTTTCTGTGGCATCGAGCCCTTCTGTCACTTCATTTTTAGTGCACGTATTTAAGAGAATATTAGCATCACGCTCTCTCTCTCTCCCTCTCTCTCTCCTCGTGTGTGTGTGTGTCAGCTGTTAGGCAGTCTGTTCCTGAGAAGAGAAGACACCGTTACCTGAATACTTAATATGTACCAATCTGGAGTGGAGTTTGTATTGTACAATTACTAAACTGACATTTGGCTTTGAAGATCATTTTATTTTACATGTTAATCCAGATAAATGATTTCCTGTATGTATAATGAGTACATCAAGGCAAACAGGCCTTTACATTGTGTGAGACTGGAGCGTCAATTTTTAAAAGGGATGAGCAGGAACCCTCCCCCTCTAATACTCATTCCTCATAGCACCAGTTTCTCTCTCTCCCTCTCTCTCTCTCTCTCTCTCTCACACACACACACACACACACACACACACACACACACACACACA
>JBBPCZ010000028.1:9830741-9859279 GCA_037974445.1 Brycinus macrolepidotus
ACACACACACACACACACACACACACACACACACACACACACACACACATACACACACACACACACACACACACACATGCACACACGCACACAACAACACCACCAACCAGACGGTTGTCTTTTACAGGTCAGGCGGGGCCTTCAAGGTCAAGGCCAAGTTTAAAGTGACGAGCCTGGCCCTCCCTGAAGGGCTTGTTGAGGCGGCAGCGATAGATGCAGTCCCTCCTTAAACAAACCGTCCAAGTTCAAGGCCTCTGGTCTGCCCCTGTCATCACAGTCATACACACCAAAGAGAGGACTGCAGCCTGAGGGCAAAGCAAGCATTCTGCAGCACACACAAATAAGACCACCGAGTCTTACTGAATTCAGATAGCCAAAAGATAATCACAACACTGCAAACGCTGACCTAATCCCTGTTCTTAATGATTCAGCCCATCGTGCTTGAAAGTCCATATGAGTCCCAGGGAGCACGTGCTTCCAGAGTTATTCCCTCGTGGGCGAGCTGCTGCTTCGTGACAGCTACTGTACCCAGGAAATGCATTAATGGTCATAGTCAAACTTCCTGCTCACTTGTGAAGCTCCATAACGAGTCTACGCTTAGCAAAGAAGGTTACATCTGAATAGCCTCTCGCCTTTCAAAAATGAAATCAGTAACTTCGAAACTAAACATGGGCCACTCCAGGAAGTCGAGGTAAGTTTGCTGTCTAGGGATTAAGAAGGTCGTTTCTCGTTATAAAGGTGTAAAGTTTATATAAAAAGCCGTGGCGCACAACTGAACCAACAGGCTTATGTTACGGTATAAAACTTTACTTTGTAATTATACTAACACTGTTCTTTATGTATAACAGCATTATGTAAATGAACACAAACGTACCGCACTACTTCAGCGTCAAAATTCGTTCACAAATTTGTTGTACACACTTTTTTTCCATTTTTAAGGGTGAATACTGTCAGCGTTTAACACACGGTCTGTATTTAATCGTCTGATGCGAGTTACACACTGAGTTCATTCAATTCTGATGAATGAGTACATACATTTATACGCGAAACGCTTATTGGAGTATAACAATTAGATAGTTTCTTCTCCAGGTTAAACACTATCATAATATAACGAATACACTCCTGGAACAAGCGAGGTTCTGTCGTTACAAAAGTAAAATAACAATGTGCACCTTGGAAATGACTTTCTTTGCATTTAATACTAAATAATAATAAATCAGACACTGGAACACCCTCAATATCCAAACATTCTGAAGTCATCTTAACATCATTTTAAGTCTCCAAACAGATTTTTAAATCAACTGAATGGTGAAATTGTACGGAGGCCTTCATAAATCGCTTTAAAACATTAATTGACCTCATCATAGCAAAGCTCAAGTGATACCTTCTGAATACTTTCACTATCAGTATTATACAGGTATAATTGGCATGCGATCTGCTATTTTCTGAATACTTTATTTAACCATGCCAATTTGTAATGCAACCTTTAAACACTGAAAATTAAAGGGCAGCAGAACTCACTTTAAGATGTGTGTCGGAGCGGGGGGCATGGTGTGGACCCGTTTTAGTGCTGATTGCCAGGCTAGTGTGAACTGTAGTTACATAAGTGCATTAAACCGGAAAGATTAATCAAGTTTGATCTAGATTAAACAAATACATCACGATTATGGAAATACGAGCGGTTGCTGCCGTCATCATTTAATTGTTTTGTAACCATTAACCATTTACATTTTCAACGCTTTTTTTCTTTTAACGTTGTAATTCAACACAAAAAATAAGAATAAACAAAAACGTTCAAATAATGACTTGAAACAGCTGCATCCGATATTCAAAAGTTACACAGAAAACATACAATTTCTTCTTTATTTCAATGGCACAAAAATATCTGTTTTTAACAACAAATGTTTGCCTTGGCAGTTTCCTCAAACTAAGCACGGAAAGATGTGAGATTTTTATATAAAGCGTCCCTAACTCCCAATAAATACAGTCAATACTCAAGTGGTTGTTTTTCTTTTTTCAGTTCAGTCAATAAACAAACTGCATTAGACAGGATTTAGTGACAAATTATGAACGTTGAACAATAGTTTAAATGCACAGATAGTGCGCAACATAGACAAATTATTTTAGTGAAATACAATTTTAGTGAAAATTGGAGGGGAGAAAAGGGAGGTGCTGTATAGTACAAACGACCTTTGTAATCCTTTAAGACCGCTAATCACTGCCAATGACCATACCGTTAGAGGGAAAAAATGATTTATTCCTGTTGGTTAACACTAAATGCAACAAGAAATTTAACTTCAAAGTTAAAGTGTTTTTTACTTTTGCGTTTGCCGCAATCAATTAATGGGCGAATGTAGGAATATTTTAGGTGATATGATGTCTTGACTCTCAGACTGCTAAAGCAATGTAAGAATATTGAACTACATAGGTTAAACGTTGACCTGACTTATACTGTATGACAAATAAGTCGGAATATTGGAATTTTTAGTGAGGCATACCTAACCTTGCCTTTTGTGACATTTTAATGTGGATGGGTTAGTTCTGACCTGCCAAAAACTTCGGCCTGCCAAAAAATTCAGATGAATCCAAAGACCTTTCTGAAGACCCTTTGTTGTAGCAATGAAGTCACAAGTCAATGATTGTTATTATCACAAGCCTAATTAAGAAGACATTTGATAATCAGCATGGGTAGCCTGATAAATGTTTGCATCATTAAAGCATTCCCAACCCCACTGATAACCAAAATATTGAAAAAAAGTAATACTGAATTCACCAAACTTGTGTACATAATTTAAGCATACATAAAATAATTTAGGTTTAGTCCCTGTCAAAGGAACCAGTACCAAAATGTTTGGCTGTATATGCTATGGAGGGGAAAATGTGGGTAGATTGAGGGAGCAATGTAATTTTAAAAACTCCCGGGACACCTTTGCAAACAGACACTCATGACGATGGAACATGACAAAATTTTGAAAAACTGATGTTCCTTTGCCTCTGGACTTACATGCACAAAAAGTACAGTAAAAGAGTGAGAGAGACAGAGAGAAACAGAAAGGGCGAGAGAGATATTTCAAGCTGCAAGTAAACGTTTGAAAAGGGAAAAAACTGATTAAAACAAATATTCTCAGTCATACAGAACACAACTGGGGCAGCTGGTGGCCTAGTGGTTAGGGCATTGCCCCTGCACTCAGAAGGTGGTGGGTTCAAATCCTAACACTGCTAGTGTCATCACTGAGGTAGCAGCCCACTGCTTCACTTGGTGATTGGTTTAAATGCAGAGAAAGAATTTCACATTGTTCACACCATGTGCTGTGCTGTGGTGTGTTCACGCCTGACTATAAGGGGACACTTTACACACTGAAGGTGCAACAGTGCTATTTGTGTCCTTCTCCTATTTGGTGTAACATGTATTTCACTGAATTGCATGCATATTACATGCATCTACATTTCTAGGAAGTTACAAAGTAGAAAGTATTAGAGCCTTTGATCTAGATTTCTTTATGATATATATACTCCTTATCTTTTTTTCCAGTTCTCTCTCTCTCTTTCTCTTTCCTACTCACAAAACCATAGAGAATGAACATACCTTATGGCAAAGTTTGTGTGTCAAACATATTTGGATAAATGCTAATAACAAACAGAAATAAAAAAAACAGATTTGCTCAGGAGTAATAATAAGGTCATTTGTCAACATTCAAAAACATTTGTCAAGAAATGCTGTGCTGGAGACAGTAAATAGCTTTTCTGAGGCCAAAACAGAAAACTGAAGCGGAACCCCATACATTAAAAATGAAGAAGTTAGTCAATTAATGAAAATGTCCTGATGCAAACCGTAACTTTATCCATATGCTCTATATAAGTAATATGAGTAATGTGAACAAAAAATAACTTCAGTAAGACCCACTGATAAGATATCCGCTAGAAATAATCTAGTCACAGACTTCACCAAGCACTTCAGCATATCAAATTGACACAATTTGTACAATGATGCATATAAAAAAAATTATAGAGTAATTCTAAGCATCTCAGTGGGTACTCACGTTACTCATCCTGCAAGAGGTCAGCAAAATAAATGTGATGTGGTTGTCAACTTATTTGCATTCAGTGTACAAAATGTGCATCACAATAGAGAACTAAAGGGGGAGGTGTTAAGATGGACACTGAAAGGTGTTAGGTATCCAGTGGTTCATTGTATGTATGCCAGGTTGGGCATGAATTACAAGCACCCCAGGTTAGGCTCGATGTGGGATAAACCTATTGGACTGATTGACAAATACAGCCTTAAAGTAATATATGAAAATTATGAAAGAGTGTGAGACAATTAGCCACATATTTTTATAAAAGTAATGGTCCCCAAAAGACCCCTTTTGGTTCCCTAAAGAACATTTCAGTAGATGGTCATTTGAAGAACTTTTCTTGTATATGTGATGCATAAGAGTTTAGTTCTATATCAGTGAAGGCTTCATCCCGGACCCGTACATTTAGGCCAAGTACTCTACAAGAACTTTTATTTTCAAGAGCGCAGTTACACTTACAGCCACTAACCTTATGAAACACAGTGGTCTTAAATGAGTATACCAGACACTGTGTAAAAGGCATTCTGAGCTTTCTATAATTGTACGTTTCTTGAGACAGCAAATAAATGCTCTGAAAATTCCTTGTCATGAAACACAATAGTTTGGCTAAGTTCCACTATATGGAGTGTAATAGTAGATAATGGTTTAGGACTTACTACATGTAGAATATAGATCGGTAAATGCTGAAGTTGCCTTTAGCATTATCTCAAAAGTCCAAAAGGACATGAATGCTGGATTACTTTGATGGACATTACTGTAATGGCCAAAGAAACATCTTTACTGCTGGCTCTATGAAGGCAACCAATGATTTATAAACCCCTGTATTCATTTTCATTGCTGGTCTTCATAAAAGTTTACAAAATCACACCAGCATTTGGAAATGATTTAGCTTTATGTCTGGATGAGAGCTATGCTATACTCCAATGTCTTCCAATAACATGCTGAGCCAGAGAATAGACATCTGCGCAATGCGACGGTGCCTACAAATACTGGGAGCTACAAAAATAATCATGTCAATGAAAGTCATATTTAGAATGTTTCTGTGCTAGTTCAGTATTTGCTAAGCAAACAATGAACAAAGAAAAATAAGTGGAAACTTCACTTCCTCATCAACAACCGACTGACAGATTCAAGATTCAAGTTTCTTTATTTGTCACATGCATAATTACAACAACAGCACTTATAAAGTGGCTGTAGGAACGTACAGTAGGATGGACACCCGTGATGTTCAAAAGGGCCTGCTAGATTTTCAGGGAGTGTCTGAATTAGCTGGTCTGACCTTGATGGAAGGAGGGGGCATTAATGATGGGAAACCAAGTTAAGATTTTTTTCATGCTAAGCGTCAGAGACTGGGCATAATGCATACTGACATATCGCTTATGAAACTGTATCACAGTACTCAGCCCTGACTGGATCTGTACTAAACCTCTTTAGGTGATAATCATTTTGTTTCATTATTTAAACAATGAGATTTAGGCCGCAATCAATAAAAACAATTTCAAAAAGGTACATAGATCCCTTTGTGCCATCATTTTCTGTCAGAACTATTTGTATTATTTATTATCTATTCATTGATTTTCAGATGTTCAAAAGTGGCCAAATGTCTGGAACTGACATGAGATGAACTGAACTGAGAAATGACAAACAAGCACTGAGAGCCATATTTATTTGTGGGTGGGAAAAAAAACTACTTCATGAACTGATCATATTGCGTCGTATGGTTTAATTTCGTGTTTCATATCCTGTTATCTTTCCAAGCTAAACATTATATTCGTCCACTTAGGAATAATTGTTACAGAAGTGTGCTAGGTTGTATATATAACCTGAGGATAATTACATCCATCAACCATGAAGGAATAAGATTGTCAAGGTTTGGCACGTTTAAAGGAATAATTATCGCTGCATTCAATTGAAAGTAATACATATACAGTGACGTAACCAATGGCAGCATTGAAATCTGAAAAGATAGATAGATAGATAGATAGATAGATAGATAGATATGTATTGACAAACGTTTACTCCGCAGGATTTCTGCGATTTTTTTAATGGGGGAGTAACTATTACATTTTTTACTTTATTTAAAGTGACATTGGTAAGGAAAGGGATCTGCGTGTTCTTCTCTGGAACATTTTAGTCCGTTTTAGTGTATAAGAGGACTGCTCCTGGAATGCTTTGGTCTTGCTCACATTACTTGCTTGCAGGCTTTAGAAATTTAGAAATGTATCTTAGCTATAAAGAAGTACAAAAAATGAGTTTCCTATGGAGAATTTCCACGTTAGTTTCATTGGGAACTTTATGTGATTTAGTTTGTTATTTTTATTTCTTATTTTGGTAGCTATTTTTAATTCTACACGAGTCATTATTTCACGCAAGAAAGCATTCATTTAATTTAAGGATGACTGTAGGACTCTCAACCCACCCCTGGTTCTCTCCGGAGTGTGACAGTGTTCTGTAGATGCTGTGCCACGCCTCTTTGCGTGTCACAAATAATTCAGGTCGGGAATAGAAAGACAAGCCTACGCACCCCACATCTGGTTAAGCTCCACCACCAGGGCCATGAACATTTGCCAAGTGTCATTAAATTAACAAACTTCAGTTTCAGTCAAGGGGAACGGACTGGCACAAGCTCAAAAATCCGCTTCTGCTGTAATCCCACCCCCACAGGCAGCAGGGAGCGTAAGTTTCACCTATTGAAAAGGGAGACAGAATGATGAACAGAAAGGCATAGTCGGTTAGCAAAGGTCTGTATAAACAAAAATCCATATACGCAGTGAACACAAATCATTCGTACATTCAACTTCTCGGGGGCGACAGCAGTAGCAGGCTTAGTGAAAATGTTTAAACTCCAAGTTAGTTTATTCATATTTCCACACTCTTAAAAACGAAGGTACTTGTGGTATAGTGTACCACGAATTAATTAGGTTTGGGTATTATCATTAAAAAATGCAATGACACATATACAAGCAATACACTATAAAAAAAGCGCCAAAGGGGTTCTTTGGAGCGATACAAGAACCACTTGTATTTTTTAGAGAATCATCTAATGAAAGTGTTTTAGGGAACCAAAAGTAGTTTTTAAATAGTAATGCTCTGAAGAACCCCTTTGGCGCGTTTGTTTGAGTGTATTGCATGTAGCTGCGTCATTGCATTTTTTAGTAATAATGCCCAAAACTGATTAATTCATGGCACGCTATACAACAAGTCAAAAACAAGTAATTCTATATGCTCGCAAAATTCACAGTAAACCTGCATAAGCAGATGTCTGTGGGTTTGGTGTTAGACACATAAAATTGAATTGTGCAATACTCAAATTGTTGAGTAAGACAACACAAATTTGTGGCGTTGATAATTGTATTGAAAATACTTGGCCGAAAACCTTCGGTTACAACAGCAGTAAAAATATAAACGTCATAGAAAATTAGGTTTCTATGACATTCTATGACAAAATTTCTATAACAGTTACAGGACTGACTATTGAGCAACCAGAACCACCCTGTTCCCGGACTGGTTAGTTAATGACCTTGCGCCCATCTAAAAAGAATCTGATAAACGGGCACAACAAATTAGCTGTTTGCGTAGTAATTCAGGGTCAACGGGTTACCCGCAACCCCAAATACCATAATTGGAAACGTAATAAATACTAGTACAATGCATCTAACCCTCCTCTCCAGCATAAAGATAACATCTTATAATGCCAAATGACCTTCATTTGACAATAACACAATGTAAAAAAACATAATAAAAAAAACTACTAAAACTTGCAAACCACTAAGAATGCTGAGAAGCTTCGCCTTCCAGCTGGTTATCTAACATGACGTCAGACGTAGAACTTCTGTCATTCAAGTGTCAGTAAATGTATACTGGACAATTTTTACTTAAAACTGCAAGCAGGACTCTATTAAATCAAATGTCACCAGTTTTATTACATCAAAGTGAAGAACGCGATGCATAAACTCAGTATGTTAAGTTTTCTTCACCAAAACCAGTTCATGAACATTTATGGTGATTACACAGCGCTCTCTCGACAGTTTCAGCCCATGCACGAGATCCTTATACTGCAGAGGCTCATTTGGGTAGCAACCTGTTCCATTAAAAGGAACTGTTCCATTAAGCTTCTGGTTTTGGCAAATTTTCTCTAAAGCTTTGGGGGGAAAATCACGGCTAATTATACAGTCAGCAGTAACTACATAGAGTTGCAACTCGATTTTTTTATAATCTCTCCTTCCCACTCTCTCTCTCCCTTTCTCTCTCTCTCTTTCTCTCTCTCTTTCTCTCCCTCTCTCTCTCTCTGTCTTTCTCTACTGCAGACTCTGATCTAAGACAAGCTTTTGCGTCAAGCTTCCACGTAAGCAGAGGTCCCTCCCTTTCAAATACCACATGACTTTTCATCAGCAGCTAAGATTATTTTACCAAAATTATGAACATCACTATGCTTTATAATTAATGTACTGTGTTTTATGTATTATATCACCCTGAGTTTACTTATGTTGACACCAACGTTAGGGAAGGCTTTTTGCCATCACGGCGATCCGTTCAGCCGCAAAGGCAAGTTAGACCACTTTAAATCAAAACACATGTATGGAAACGTACACCTGGATCGTTTGATCAAACAAACAGGTGTGTGAAGGACTATTGTTCGCCTATATATAGCTCCGTTCTGCCACCAAGGCGCGATATCTGCTTCAGTCTTGGTGGAGCCACAAGACAACTGCAGACAAAAGCGGAAATGTCAAGCCATGTGATAGAGTGAAGTCATATATGATGGAACAGAAAGAAAATTTCTTAGTCTGTTTATAATTTTGCTCGTTTAGACTGAATACAGTAGCACAGAGCAAACTGGAAATTGGAATAAACAAGAGTTTATTAAAATGAATCGTTCTTAATTGTTTTGGCTTAGGTGTGTATGAGAGAAAAAACGATAGAACCTTTAGAGAATGTGGAAATTCTTTAAACTTCAAAACTGTTCTCCGCAGTCCACATTTCAGTTACAGAACTCTTTAGTTACAGAACTCTTTAGAGTTCTGTGTATTCCTATATTGTAGAAAATGCAATGACAAACACATGTGCATACGAACACTCTTCAGAACTGAAGTGCCTAAGGGTTCTTTGGAGCATTGCTATATGGGAACCACTCAATTGAAAAATTCTTTAGAGAACATAAGTGGTTCTTCTGTAGTTTCGGTTCAAAGAAGAGAAGACTGAATATGTTCTTTGAGTTTGCTTATTTGTTTGTTTGTTTGATTGTTAGGCAAGTCCTTACTTCCCATTTAACAATGAAAGGTCTAATATAATTCCTACAAGCTGTTCGTCAAATGAAACGTTTACTTGATCTGTTATTTATCAGACAATTATGCATTTTGAGTCAGAATGAACACAAACATATTCAGTAGTGTGTGTGTGTGTTTTACCGTTCAGATGGAGACATTTTCTTACACGAATTCCATTTTTGACCAGACACAATTAAACCGTATAGGCCAATTCAACACCGGAGACGTTCATTCAGTACTGAGCATTATGTGTTGCTGTGTGCTTAGTAATTGCACAGATGTGAGGCAGTGGGGCAGATTAGACTAAAAGAGACTGGCCGGATAAAGAACCAGGTCACAACGTCCTGGATAAAAACAGCCTGCACTGTTTTCAATTCGTTTTCGTTTTTATGAACGCTTTTTACTCTGTCACACAAACACTGATGGGAACCAATATTCAGGAGAACCCATCCTTTTCTGGGCTGAGTTACAAAATACTCTGGTACAGTGGCAGCAAGTACTCCAATGAAAAAGGGGGATATGAATTTACACGCTTCAGAAATGTGTCCACCGGTTGGACTTGCGGGAAAACTTGCGTTTGGTCAAAAGAAGCAAACTTGAAAGACAAAAGTTGGGATCATGTAGCATATTTTATTCGTTTGCAATTTCAAATTCCTATTAATTCAAAGCACATTTTTTTCATCTGCGCGCATTATGCTTTTAATGATCGACTTCTGAAATATAAACATCAAACGGCCCGAAGCTGCTGCCCTGGCCCCTCTCTCCCTCTCTCTCTCTCTTTCTCTCTCTCTCTGACAGTAAGCAAAAGGGAGGTCGATCTTAATTCTCCATAACAAAAAAAAGTACAAAGGCAGGCCGGAGACCAAAGGCACTTTAACACCTCCTTGTGTCATCGCGCCCAGGCGGCGCCTTGGCGGATAGCGTGCGCCTCTCATTAGTGGAAGACGGGACGAGTGGAGAGGGAGCGCATGCAGGGAGGGGGTGGTGGGCAGAGGCTACAAAAACAACTCATCGTTCCCCCTATAAACGAATTTGACTTGGGTCAACAGAGGTGCCTTCAGCGGTGGGGACAGCGACGAGACCGCTCACACACGTAGGGACCCTTAAAACCTCAACTTCTACATATCTGGACTAATATTTCCTCGTGAACTGCCCAGGGGTCAAAGTTCAGTTGGGGAATTAGCCAAAGAAGATGCGTGAGTACACTATAAGTCCCTGTTTCATTCTAAATGACTCCTGATACTGTGGAAGAAAATGACTGTGAAAGATGGTTAGCAACACTTTTTTGTTATAAACTGGGGTAAATACTTTTCTCTGTTTTATTAAAATGAACATATCATAGTACTGGACACACACGATCCCGTCATACAATGTGCTTTTTGGCCTGATAAGTTTCAAAAAGCGCTCAAGACCACGTAAGACCTCGGCCTTAGCTTTCTCCTCAGTTGTAATATTCTGAAATTAAAGTCTTATCGTCATAACTGAGCGATGAGTAAGTGTTTTTTTTTTATCCGCAGTGGCGGAGGGCAGGGAGTCTCCAGTCTCATCCGTTGCTCATGCTGACAGTGACCATGGGGAAGAGGATTCCTGCCCTCGCATGGCGCTACTGGCCGGAGTGGAGCAGAGCCGACGGCACAGGACCGCGTTCACCCGAGAGCAGCTGTCCCGCCTGGAGCAGGAGTACGGCAAGGAGAGCTACGTGTCCCGAGCTAGACGGTGCGAGCTGGCGGCAGCGCTCAATCTCCCCGAAACTACCATAAAGGTTAGTGTTCGATTTACACATGCCACTTAAAATGCACACAAGTCAAAACGTGGGCTGCTTTTTATCCGCTAAAACGACAAGTGTGTATTGGACCACATTCAGAATTACAAATTTGACGTGCTGGTTTTATAGTTACTACCAAATAGACTCATTTATTTAAGCTGCTGAACGATAATCCTTAACATTAGGAAGTCTGCAGTTTAAGAGTTTAAATATTTTTTTTGAGTGAGCAAGTCTAATTAATAGGCTGAGTCTGAGCTATGTTAACTACAAAAAGTACTGAGATGTTATGCTGAAAGTTGAGTAATGGGTAATAAGGGGATAGCTTTGTTACTACTGATTTTAAGATTTTCCATTTTAAGACAGAACACATACACACAGTAGATGCAATTAGCACGGTTCTGCTTGTCTTACTAAGACCTTGCTTCCTCCATTAATTGCAGGTGTGGTTCCAGAACAGACGGATGAAGGATAAGCGACAGCGCCACAGTCTGAGCTGGCCTCACCCACTGGACCCAAACCTGTGTGCCTTCATGGTGAGCCAGGCAGCTGCAGGGTTGCCATACCCCCTGCTGCCTCATATCCCCTTACACTTGTACTCTCATCTCGGGATGGGAAGCATGACCCCACTTTCCGGTCTGTCCAGTCCCTATAGCATTGCCTCCATGAGACCACTGGACACCCTGCGCCTTTCACACTCTTCTTACCCTAGGATTGGTGGGCTTCCATCTCCAGTACTTTATCCCCCCATGCACACATTGCAACATCCTCCAGCCTGTCCTTGCCCCTATTGCCTCCACCGGGGACCCGATCAACTGCTCAAGACCAGAGGGGGACCTAGCCTTGGGCTGAGTCTGTCCAGCAGCCCAAAACCTGCAGCTGCACTATTAGAATGCAGAGAAGAAGTACCTTTGTCTGAGTGAAGGCAGGACCTTATTTAACATTAGGCATTACATCTTTGTATATCACCAGTCACCAGCCCATCTCTTGTTTTTCTATAGGGTTTAATGGGAGTTAAATTTAACTGATGTTAATCGTGGTCTTCAAACTCACAACATGTTTTAGATTAGTGCTAGGAGTACATTTTGAAGCAAGGCAGATTTTTAGAAGGAAGGTTGGTGGCCACTCATCTCCTAAGAAGAATCATATCGCAACCACACAAAGTTACATAAAGGGTTACCCTATACAGACTTACCTAAGACTGATTTTTGTTTCACATATGTGGAAATGTTTAAATGATAGTTTATGGACTTTCTACAACAGGTGATATTTTGTAATTTGCTTGTCATTTACAAAGAATGCTGCTCCTAAACACTGTAAAATTAACCTGTGTATATATTTGCTTCATAAAAAGCTCTATGATAAACAAGTTTATTAAAGTATTTATGAAAATATTTTGATTACAGTATGTCTGTATTTTGTGCTCAAAATTCTACAAGGATATGCCTGTCATTTTCATCATGATATTAAATGAAATGAACTAATGAAAAACCTCAAGCATTCTGATCAAAGGGAATATCTTTGTCATTGAACTCATCTAAATCTCTGCAGCGATGTAAAATCTCCTGCACCTGTTAAGGTGTCTTTTATTCTAGCCTGTCAACCTAGACAGTGGCTAAACTAAGAGACACTTATCAAAATTACAGATACTACACCACCCTTATCCTGTCATTATAGCCCACACTAGACATAACCCACTGCAGCATAGGTCCAACGTGCCTTAACACAGAGTCCAGCCAGACAAAACAACAGGAGGTGGACAGAGTTGTCTGAGACCACTAATCACCAAAGATAGGTTCAGTGCTTTATCTAATGATGAGCCAAAATCATATACTGAGAGAACTGCTTACTGAAAAGTCTACCTAAATTCATAATTGTTCTGAAATGTGCTCTCTGTGCCAGTAACAGCAGAATAAATGTTATAATCACCCCAGCACTAACACGAAGTGTATGTTCTGGTAGAACTATTGTCCAGAAAACAGGGATGCAGCAATTTAGTCTGCACATAAGCATTAATAAAAAACTACTAACGCATCACTGCAAGGTAGCATGGATTAAACCACCTGCCATAATCCAGGTGCTTTAGCTTACTTGAGCCGCACCTGTTACAGGTGATTTAAAATACAGAGGGCTTGCTTCATCTGTTACTAAGCTAAAATGAACCTCTTTCATTTTAGTTTAGTGATGTGCTTCGCTAATTTTCATCAAGAGATCATGGTCCTTAAAGGCCACAAATTTCAGCTGCTGTTTGGGGTTTAGTGCGGTAAGTTGTCTGATTCAACCCAAGTTCATTGGGTCCCTACATTACATACATCTTTCACATGGAAAAAGTATTTCCTATTTTATGTAAAATCCATGCATTCATTTGTGGTCAGAGAAGACCACCAGATGCATACTGCAAGGAAAAAGGGTACACCCTCAAATATGATTCTGTAAGATATAAATTAAGTGTGGAAATTTGTGGTATGTTCAAAAGATTGTTTAATTCCAAACAGAAACTAATTATACTGGTACTACTTTACAATCAGACTACCCTTGTAAAAGGTTTATGAATATTTTAAACACCTTATTATTTTTATAACTGCTGATTATTGGTTTTATGGCGCTTGTTACTTAAATAACAACCGTTAATATATTTATTTTATAAACCCTGTATAAAGGTGGTCTTATTGTAAAGTGGTACTAATATAATTCATTTTTGCATTGTACCAGCATTGGTCTGGGACCACTATTTCAAAAACTCAGAACCGTAACTCAGAAACTTGGGTTTAAATACAGATTACTGGATAGCATTGCAGGTACAGTGTCTTATCTTGGGAAGAAAGTTACAACATACCTTTGCAAAAATGGGTTCTCAAAAAACAAATTATAGGCAAAACTGAGATGCATGTGGAAGCTACTAAAAATTATCTCCTACATCCCAAAATTTGTGGGGTTCATGTGTGTCATGCCAAAGCACTCCATTCTCATTCACGTGTGACATGTCATTTGAAGGTGTGTAACGTTTTGTACTTTATATGGCACAGTGGTACATTATTGTTAATGTTTCTATTTTCAATTTATTACAACATTCCAAACATTAGCCATGAGAAATATAATACTATAAAAGTATGTTAGAAGTAGTATAGAAATATGTTTGTGTATGCCTTTGTGTGAATATGGAGCTGGAGGAGCATACAGAAAGAGGTTTAATATTTGATGGGCTACCAAACTTTTGCAACTGATGTACTGGTCAAGAACCAAAATTTGGCAACAGAGCCCATTTTGGTAGATGAACACTTCTTTCTCACTTTTAACTGCGCTTACCTGGAGCTATATGTAGATGAAAACAGTACTATTTAGCATCATCTTGCTCTAAGACAATAACTCAACATGTGAATGGTGGAAAATGGGTGTGATACAAATAGGTGGGAACTGACAATAAAAGGGATGTTCTCCCCTATGTGAATTGTGAGAATGGTGGTTAATTGGGACTGACTGTAAATAAAGAGTTCTTGTTTCTGGAAGTGGAGAGAAAGCTAAAGGAACGCACAGTAAAAGCTTTCTTTTGTCTAGAGAGCACCACTGTGTGATATTTACAACATCCTGCTGCTAATGTAGTCTTGGCCCTGGGGGAGCCAAGAAATGGGCATGGTGACATGACAGCAAGTCTTAATTGTGCCCCATGTCCTTCAAGGGATCACTTCCTATACCATGTCTAATGAATCACCTGGGAAGCAAAGCTTCATATTATGCAGCAAGGAGGTTTCTCAGGTAGGCCATTACTAATCCTATTTACAGAATCATATTTGGCATGGTTGCAAATTGCCAGGCAGTAAGGATCAAGATTTCTGTTTTTTTTTTTTAACTGACAATAATATACCTTCTGTGCTAAATAAACACACTACAACTTACTTAAGAGTGGTTTCCTGAGATTGGTAGAACGAGAAAGGAAAGAAAGACCAATGAAAGTGCCTTCTTTAAAAACAATTTAGGATTTATTAATTATGAACTTTCATGTGCAGAAAGGAACCAGTAGTACCTAGAGTGTGGCTGAAACAAAAAGAATAGTTCATGTGCTTCTGAAACTTCAGTGCCACAGCACTAAGGCGCTGTTATCAGAGAAGTACGCTCTGAATTTTATACTGCCATGCACTGATGTCATGAGGGTGCCTCAGTAGTGTTTGCTTCATCTGACAGCACGTTGTACTGCCACCCATCAAAGTGAAATTATCTAGAGTTACTGTGCACAGTCTTGAATTTGTGGTGAACCATGTAGACACATCATTGGCAGCAGAATTACTACATTTAGAGAGTAGAGGATTCCTGGGGACTGCAGGGCTACTAGTCTCATATCGTCTCTCAAGCAGGTCATAGTCTGGACAACAGCTGCTCCACAGTCTTAACACACGGGCAGAAAAGAGTATGTGTGGGGGGGGATATGTTACACGAGTGCTACAGACTGGGTATAAGCTCTGCTATGATAATAGCAGTACACAGATGTCTGGAATGCTGTAATGCTAGTTACAAACTGTGCAGGAAGCATTTACAAGAGATCACATACTGCAAAGCTACCATTACAGCAAATCAAATTACCCAAGAGAATTATGAAGGCTTCTCATCACTTTCCAAACCAAATGTATGCTGACAATAAGAAAACACGCTCCAGAAAAATGGGCAGCATGTCTGTAAGCATGGAAATGGGCGTGCATCAGTACTTTGACTCAAAAAGACACAGTTTGACAATTAGCTTTTTGTTTACTTCACACTACTTTGCAATGCTTCCATAAATTATTTATTATTTTAAATGATTGTAAAAAACTTTCCATGCATTTTAATTTTCATACATAGCAGCTAGGTTTAATTCGCCATACCTTTCCCAGCTCTTAGTGAGGTTTAAGTTTGGTGATTGTGCTTGCCATGTCACCTAAATTCCTCAAACCACTGAATTGGTAAACAATACGGCACCACATCTTCTTAGAATCCCCAGTCATTTTTATAGTTTTTTTTTTGCTTTAAGTAAAAAGAAGAGAGAGACCCCTTAAAACAAAACTGCTAAATATCAGTTTATGACACACACTTGAACAATTCTTTTTGACTGTCAGTGTATATCAGCATCCAAATCAACACATCAAAATTACTAAGGAGGAAAAAAGGAATGATACTTACTCCATAAAAGCTCAAAAGCACATAAATATATAACATTTGACATCAGCCCATTATGTTAATAGTTACTAGTTAAACTACCTGAATGCATGCCAATGCTGGTAATGTCAGTGAAGTGTGATATGGATGTCACTGATCTCTATGGTGCCTAAAGGTATAGATGGACATGGACAGATAGACAGACAGGCAGATAGATAGGAGACATAATTAGTAGATAGAACACAAATATGAAATAAAGAGGATAAAAATCCTAAACATGTTTCAATAACTGAACAAATATCACATTGAATTTACAATCCATAAAATTTATTCACATCTTTTTAATTAGTTGCTGACCACTTCCACTCTCTCTTCACCTTGTGGTAGTAACACTTAAGAGGAACTCAGGCAACTACAATTTCACTGCAATTTAAAATCTGTAAATTATAGTTTTCACATATAGTTTGTATATATCTGTTCACACTGTGTGCTGTGGTGTGTTCACGTATGACCGAATGATCACTATCACTACAAATATGCATAATGAATGCAAATCCCAAAGTGCATCTAACCAATTATAGTACAAATAATATTTAAACCACATAGATGCACATATATTGATATAGCAGCTCATAGTTCTGTTTGTTTCAATTTTTTCTGCATTACTGTTCTGAATTACTGACAGAATTATTATTGAAGTTCTCTGTCACAGGTAAAGTTCAAAGTCTTTCAAAATATAACTTACATACATGTACATGACAAAGTACCAACTCACCTGAACTCTTCTCTCTCAACATATGAAGATGCACCAGGCTTTAGGAGTTCAAGGGTGATGACTGGTTGCTTCTGTATCATGGGAGCAGGGATTGAGATTACTTGAAGCTCTGAGGGAGATTGAGGCTTTTTGTATAACTTAGGGAAAGGAGGCCTTGCAATTGAAGGCTGCAGGGAATAGGAAAAATACCCAAACGCTTGAATCTCTGCCAAGGAAAAGATGGTGTGTTTGCCACGGAGACCCAGCTGACCAAGTGAAGCACTAACTGGAAAAAAGCAAAACAAAGAAAACAGAAATATAATGTAACAGGTAAGAAGTATAATAATGTCACCTTGCTAGGATTTCACCACTACCTCTGGGATAAGTCAAGAATAGTCAAGTTGCAGTGTCTCGCTCCAGAGTTACGGGCTTTCTTTTGCCATAGTGGGCTAAACAGATTTACGATGGGTGGGTCAACACACGAATAACCTTCCAAACCCCTGCACAGTCACTCCAGTATCCATTTTTCAGTACTTTAAACCACTGCCACAGTTATATGTCATGTTAGGTGAAGTAGTCAAGTGGGTCATTTCAGCCATATATACAGTACATAGTGAAATAAAATGTTCCTCCAGAACCATGGTGCAACACACAAAAACAGAACACCACAGGACTACAGACAGAACAAAATACATAGAGTGCAAAGAGAGCAGAAGAGAATACAAGAAAAACACAAGAGCAACAAAACAACAGGACAAGACAACAGTTAGCGTGGTCAACATTTTAATGGACATGTATTTCAGCAGCGGAAGATAAGGACTACTTTGGATAAGGAGCAATATATACATAACAACATGATCTCTGGGCAAGTCAAAATCAGAAAAAAAACAGAAAGCAGCTAAAGATACAGTAACAAACATCTCATCGAATAGTAAAAAATGGAGCCAAAGAAATAATGGTAACACTGTTTCTGTCCTGCAGGACAGTCAGTTATATAATTATACATATTTTAAAACTCATTTGGCATCATCTCAGCTCGGGGAAGGAGGACACAAATGCAGGAGTAAGCAGAAGTCAAACTGTCTTTAATGAGAAACAAACAGGCAGACAGTCACTAGAGCGTGCAGAGCTTGGCAGAACAGAAAACAAGAAGACTCTTCCTCTTCGAGTCACGCAAAAGGGACCCGTTCAGCGCAGCACGGATCCTCCGTCTCGCTGACACAGTCCCGAAAGAAGGTTTGCTCCAGCACAGGAGCCACGAGGAGAACAGGGGTAAGAGGCTCTCCTTCCAGGCGGAGTCTCTACGGGTGAATCCAGCCTGCGGGCGCTTCAGCCTCGCTGGTTGCTCTAGGAAACAGGACATACACACACACAGCCAAGTCAAACCTCTATCAGACTGTTACAGATGGATTTTCTCAGACGAGACGACAGCTCTCATCTAGCCTGCATGATGGAGCTCGCATACATGACCGGAATCACAAGAGAGTGCATGCCGGTATCCTGTCGGTATAATGACGGTAATCATGTTGGTATTGTGTCGGTGACCGCACGCCAGCCTCTGGACTGGCTGGGTCCTTTAGCAGAAGAACATGAACACGCGGACTAATCACGTGAGACTAACATTTATCCTTGGACGAGTACTGATCACGAGACACCTGGAAACAGAGGGGTAACAGATCAGGTAATCATGAGCAGACACACGAGGGCTGACAGGAGGCAGGTGCGTTGCCAAGCAACGCACATACCTCACATGCCAGGACATACCATGACGTAGATAGGGAATCCCCAGCTCAGAACTCCGGTGAGTTTGACCACTAGGGGGATTGCAGAGGTGGCACAGATGTGACAGTACTCCCCCTCCAGAACCAGCCTCCGAAGGGGGTCGAGAAGGCTCCACCGCCACTCACAGAGTTGAACGAGGCCGCCCAGAGCGACCCGGCACCCTAGGAAGCGATCACTGAATAGGAGGGCGCCCCCGGGGACGGGGACCCAACTCCTCTCCTCCGGATCAAAGCCCTTCCAGTGCACCAAGTACTGGATGCAGCCACGTCTCCTCCGGGAGTCAAGCAGCTCCCGTACTCGGTAGGCGCGGGGAGAGCAGGATCAGTCTCCCCTTCATTCAGCGGTCCTGGAACTGGTGGCCTGAGGAGAGAAACATGGAATACAGGGTGAATATGCATGTAAGGGGCCAACTGAAGTCTTACAGACGATGGGTTTACCAGTTTCACTATCCTAAATGGACCAATGAATCTCGGCGCTAACTTTTTACATGGAACATTTAGTTGGAGATCCCGTGTGGATAGCCATACCCGATCACCAACCTGATACTGCTTGTCCTTTGAACTGATGAACCGCTCGGGTGATGGCTGTGTGTGCTGCTTCCCACACCCGCTCTGCCCTCCTGAACCACCCATCCACACCAGGCAGGTCAGTGGGCTCAACATCCCACGGACAGAGCAGGGATTGATGCCCCAGCACACACTCGAAGGGCATTAGGCCGGTAGCGGAGTGACGCAAAGAGTTCTGGGCGTACTCCCAGGTAACCCGAGGTCAGGCTGACAGTAGACCCCAACTTCTTAAAGAAGGCCGTCCAGACCCTCGATATGAAGTGGGGTCCTCGGTCGGACAGGATGTCCTCCGGGAGGCCGTAGTGCCGGAACACTGACTGGAAGAGCATCTCCGCTACACTCCAGGCGGTGGGAAGCAAACTGAAGGGGATGAACCAAACACCCTTGGAGAACCGGTCAACCACCACTAATATAGTAGTGTAACCCCTGGAGCTTGGGAGGTCCGTGACAAAGTCCACAGCGATGTGAGACCACGGCCTCCGAGGGACAGGCAGGGGTAATAATCTACCATCAGGCAACTCCCTAGGCACCTTGGTGGCTATGCATACTGAACGCGAGTGGACGGCATGCTCTACGACTGCACGGAGGTTCAGCCACCAGTATTTACAGTTAATCGCCGAGACAGTTTTCTGGACTCCAAGGTGCCCCATGGTGAGCATAGTGTGAGCCCACTCAGTCACCTTACCACGAAGTGGGGCCGGCACATACACTTTGCCAGCGGGACACGTCACGAGAGTAGGGTTTCTAACTAAACTTCGTTCAATTTCTGTATCTACGTTCCATACAATCGGGGCAGCAATCAAAGCCTTTGGGATAATTGTCTCAGGCTTGGACTTCTCAGCTGGTAGCATCGCAACAGTGCGTCCGCTTTACCATTCTTGGTTCCTGGTCTTTACGTGATCAGGAAATCAAAGCATGTGAAAAACAGAGCCCAGCATGCCTGTCGCGGGTTTAACCTCTTAGCCTGCCAGATATACTCAAGGTTACGGTGGTCAGTTAACACGGTGAATGGGTGCTGGGCCCCCTCCAAACAATGACGCTACTCCTCTAACACCGCCTTCACCGCAAGCAGCTAACGATTCCCTATATTGTAATTGTGTTCGGTGGGGGCCAACTTCCTAGAGAAGGTGGCGCACGGATGGAGTTTCTCCGGGGCTCTGTGGGACAGCACCGCTCCCAGACCGATTTCAGAGGCTTCACATGCCTCTGCGGTGAAATGTATCATTTTTGGCTTACCCTTTAACAGGTCCGTAAGCGGTGCTGCCACAGAGCTGAACCCCGGATAAACCAGCGATAGAAGTTGCCGAAGCCCAGGAACCGTTGCAACTCCTTTACCATATGGGGCTCTGGCCACTCAAACGTTGCAGACACCTTTTTGTCATCCATACCTATCCCCTCTTTAGCAATCTTGTATACGAGGAACGAGAGTTCCCTGACGTGAAACTCGCATTTCTCTGCTTTGGCATAGAGCCCGTGGGCAAGCAGGCGACAGAGAACCTCACGGACATGTCTATGTGTTCAGTGAAGGTTTTTGAATAAATCAAAATGTCGTCTAGGTATACAATCAAGAATTTGCTCAACATGTCTCTGAAGACATCGTTCATGAAGGATTGGAAGAACGACGGAGCATTTACCAATCCATAAGCCATTACATTATAATGGTAGTGGCCAGACATAGTACTGAATGCAGTTTTCCACTCATCACCTGCTCGTATCTGCACTAGATTATAGTCGAGTTTCGTGTACACTCTCGATCCCCGGAGTTGTTCTATGGCCGAGGGGATAAGTGGAAGTGGGTGTGGATACCACACTGTGACCCCAGGAATCTATGCACGGCCTGAGCCCGCCATCCTTCTTCTCTATGAAGAAGAACCTAGCTGACGCAGGGGATGTGGACCCTGCCGGAGCGCTTTGGAGACGTAGTCCTCCACCGTTTTGGTTTCCACCTCAGACAATGGATAGACATGGCACCCAGGTGGGGCCGCACCCGGCAGGAGGTCAATCGCGCAGTCCCACGGCCTGTGTGGAGGGAGACGCGTGGCCTTAGATAGGTTGAAGGCCTCAGCGAGCTCCTGATCTACCTGTGGGTTGTGCTGCTTCAACCAAGGCAGCCCCAGTACCAACGAGGGGTTAGCTCGTTGTAACACTAAGAATTGTAACTTTTCATGGTGGACCTTATTAATCGACATAGTCACTGGTAAGGTCATTTTCACCACTGGCTCTTCACTAACTAAGCGCCCATCTAAGGCCCTCACTGTGATCGGGGCTGGCATATCAACGACAGGGAGGGACAGTGAGGACACAAGAGACTGAGAGACGAAATTCCCAGCTGATCCAGAATCTAAATGGGTGGAGAGAGAGAGACAGCGGTTAGATACATGAATTTGAACAGTCAAACAGAACTGAGCAGAGCGATAGTCACTAGCAGTTTGTTGGTTTTCCCCTCCATGTCCCCCCTTTTACGGGATAATTTGCCAGCCGCTGTCCTCCGGCACCGCAATAGAAGCAGAGGTGGCCGTTTCGTCTCCTCTCTCATTCTGTGAGGGTGAGACTTGAGGACCCCAGCCGGATGGGCTCTGGCGCGGGCTCTTCCTGTGCCGGACTTGGTATTAACTTGAGCATGGGTCCGTCTGAGCGTGGACTGGGCTTGACAGGGGAAGGCCAAAGTGGAGTGGTCCTCTTCAGTTGGGCTCGGAGGTGGTGGTCCAGATGAATGCTGAGCGCGATGACTTGGTCGAGGTTCATTCCTGCATCACAGCAGGCCAGTTCTGTTTGCAGATCCAGGTGGAGTCCCTGGAGGAAGACAGCCCGGAGAGCAGGCTTGTTCCATCCGCTGTCCGCTGCCAGGATACGGAATTCGATAGTGCTCTGTCCTTGTTTTAAACTGAGCAGACATACACTGTTGGACCTTCCCTGGTCTGGATGGTCAAACACCGTCTGGAAGAGCTGCAGGAAGGTGGAATAATCCTGCACAGCAGCGCTGTTACTCCTCCAGACAGCAGCTGCCCAGTCTTGGGCTCTCCCTGTAAGCCGCTGCATCTGCGTCGAGACCTTCTGGTCGGATGTCATCTCTGGAAACTCTGAAAAATACAGTTCACATGATAATAGGAAGTTCCGACAGCCAGACAGGTCACCCCCATACCTCTCTGGGAGGGGAGCGTAACGCCTCAAATGAGCATGAACTGGAACTGATGAAGCCGCCTGCGGATTTACAGGGGCTGGAGATGGTGGCGTCCCTCGACGCTGATCCTGAGCTAGCTCCATAACAGCTCTTGCTAGCTGATTCAGTTGGGCTTGATGATCCCCCAACAGCTGCAGAAGCTGGGGATCTTCGTCTCTTGGCAGCAGCACTCCTGCTGCGTCCATGGGAAAGGTGCGGTCATCTGTCATGTCAGCTCGGGGAAGGAGGACACAAATCCAGGAGTTAGCAGAACTCAAACTGACAAACAAACAGGCAAACAGTCACTAAAGCATGCAGAGCTTGGCAGAACAGAACACAAGAAGACTCTTCCTCTTCGAGTCACGCAGAAGGGACCCATTCAGCGCAGCACGGATCCTCCATCTCGCTGACATGGTCTCAATAGAAGGTTTGCTCCAGTACAGGAGCCACGAGAAGAACAGGGGTAAGAGGCTGTCCTTCCAGACGGAGCCTCTACGGGTGAATCCAGTCTACGGGCGCTTCAGCCTCGGATCATGGCGGTATCATGGCGGTAATCATGTTGGTATTATGTCGGTGACCACACGTCAGCCTCTGGACCAGCTGGGACCTTTAACATGGGGCAGCTGGTAGCCTAGTGGTTAGGGCGTTCGCCCTGCGATCAGGATGGGTTCGATTCCCAAGATTGCTAGGCACCTCTGAGGTACCCCTGAGCAAGGTACTGTCCCCACACACTGCTCCCCGGGCGCCGTGTTCCTGGCTGCCCGCTGCTTCACTTGGTGAATGGGTTAAATGCAGAGGAAGAATTTCGTGCTTTTCACACTGTGTGCTGTGGTGTGTTCACGTATGACCGAATTATCACTATCACTTATCACTATCACTTATGAACACGCGGACCAATCACATGAGACAAACACTTATCCTCGGACGAGTACTGATCACAAGACACCTTGAAACAGAGGGGTAACAGATCAGGTAATCATGAGCAGACACGAGGGCTGACAGGAGGCATACCTCACATGCCGGGACATACCATGATGTAGACAGGGGAATGACGTGACAGGGAATCCGAAGCTCAGAACTCCGGTGAGTTTGACCGCTGGGGGCGTGGCAGCACGGATCAGACATTTGGTGCGTATTCAACATTTTTTTCAACTCAAGGCTTCCATCATGTGAATCTGATTATTTGTTTTAGCAACATATGACACTGAATCCAAAGTGTTAAGTTTAGGCAATGGGTAAAATTTCACTTTTTCTCAAATTCTTGAGAATTTTGGTGTCTGATTTTAAGTTTTCCAGCTGTAGAATGAACGCTTATCAGATATGCCCGCGCATGTCTACTCACAGTTTGACAGGTCCATCTGTCCTTAGGGGCGAGTTTTGGTGAAGGACATGGCAGGGCTAGGGGCTGACACATTCCACAGCCAATCAGTGCACTAACAGAGCAAATTCGCAGAACACTTGAAAAGACGTATTCTTCAAAGACGTTCTTCACAGGCAAATGCCTAGTTTGCCTAAATCGATAATGGCTAATGTCTGCCCAGGAGTGTGAAAATCTCAATACTGTTCAAATAACATAAACTAGGAACACCCATTTTCTGCGTTTGTTTCACTCACTCTTAAACTGTCAAAAATGTAAGCATTTCTCTATGATTACAATGAAAAGGCTGAATAAAAGTGATTCTTAAACAAATAACAGGATAATGTTAAGGTGAGGCCCTAAAAGAAATAAGGCAGAAACACAGAGAAAGCTAAAGTCCCATTAAATTGTTATACTCTACCTAAACAAGCAACGGAGAGATATCAAGCAGTAAACATAACACAAAGAACTGGGCTCCTTTTGTCTTCAGAGCAGCCTCAAACATCCATAGGAGGCCATTTCTCACTTTTATAGCTGACATATAACACTAATTAGCAATCAACCTAACACAACTGTCCTATCTAGTTTGCTGTACTTTGATGGCATTTCCATTATTATGATCAATCTTGTTGATCAGTTGTAATGAATATAAACCAACAATTTTGACGCTACCTTTTCATCAAGGGTGCTATTTTTGTAAAACCTTAAAAATAACTGCAAGACAAAAGCTGTGTTAACACTCACTTTACAAGAGAGTTTGCCATTCACCCACCCTTAGAGACTGAAGCTGGTCCGCGTTTCCCACCATGCAATGCACCCTGCTGTGTGCAGGCTCCCTGCCAGGCTGCTTCTTGGGACAGTGCAGGGCGTGGCATTGGCCACAGCTGCTGTTTGGGATCTGGCACTGGTTGTATTAGTGCTGCAGTCTTCTTCCCACAGTTCACACGGCAGTGTCGCAGTGACTCCAGATGCAACTGAATAAAACGTCACTATGACAATGTATTCTAGTACAGTACACAATAAAGCCAGGTATGTAATTTATTTTAAAGCAGGTATATTTTGTGTAAAAATACATATACAAAATTATATAGCTGTTATTATTATTTCTAGCTCAACTGACACATGATGGAAAATAATACAAAAGAATGGCCCAAAAAAGTTGACAAAGGAATTCTCACTGATAGAAATGAGGAGGAAAAAATGCACCAATTTAACAAATGGACTACACCTCCAGTTTAACAATCCTGTATATAAGTTGACCTTGGCCAGTGAGTGATTTGCTGGTTGTTTTTGGTCCTCTTGTCAGAAAGACATAATGGTACCTTACTTGATGATGGGATGCCCTTTAGAGGCTGATGGGCATGTTCCACTACGCTCACATTCCTGAGTGAAGTGGTTCTATGCAGCAGCCCGTGCTGCCTCCCTCTCTCTTCCTCTTCCTCATCAACCAGGTTATCATCCTGGAGGTTCACATGCTTGCTCCTTCTTAACTGTTCAAACTATTTATTCAACAAATATATGGCAATGTACAGAAGACAAAACGGTATGTACAGGGTTGCATGTATCTAAACTATCTAAACTTCTGTGCTACTTTGGATTTAGTACTTTGTGGTGCATACTTCAATGCATACTTCAAACTAGCACATGCCTGGGAACTTAGTTCCCTTTCTTTCTTGTAAACTTAGGACTGGAATCAGGCTTGTCTGCCATGAACGATAGAATGTGCAAATATGCAACTAAGGGCAACTGCTTTTCTCTCTCTACTGGTCCTGTTTGAAAGCCTATTTAAGTCTCTTCTGTATGCAACGTCTCTCCTCTTCACTGGCCTTACATCTGCCACAGGCTTCCAGATTGATCAGAGCCAGAGTGTCGTATAGTAGCTCATCCTTCACCTCCCTGTCGAGCCGTGAGTCAGTCGTGAAGCTAGGTGAGTGGTTCACCTACACACATGCACATGCAACACACACACAACTTTAGATATATAAACTAGTAATAATGCATCAGGCTGAGGAATCAACTGCATCAAAGACTCAGTGGCATTAACTTTGATCAGTAAAATTACAATAAACTAATTTTACAATAATATAATTTCCCCTTCCTACAATGTAAAGGCTCAAAAAATGTGGTGACTGGTTTCCCATGTCTTAGAAGAAGCATGTGTAAATGCTCACCCTCCAGGTTGGCAGCTATAATCTAACAGGGGAGATTTGTTAGAATATTGGCAACAAATAAACTGGGAGAAAAAATGTACAAGTAAATGTCACATTTACGTGTTCAATGTATTTTTTAATCTGAACTGTTCCAACATAATATCTTACATTTCAACAAGAGAAAATTTGAGTAAATACAAGTCGCAGACACACCCTTAGCCCACCTCCAATTGCCAGGGTTTGAGACAATGGTCTAGCAAAACGTCAAAGCCCTGCAGCTCAAAGCAGGCCCCTGCTGGGTTAGCTGTATGCCGGGGGAAGCAGGTGTGGTAGTTATGGCAGAGTACAGAATGCGCCGAGATCAGCGCTTTAATCACCGCATCTTCAATATCTGTCCGTAGCTTCACTGTGTCGCAGTTCATGTCGTCCAGCAGGCGCCTCAATGTAGACAGTTTCCTGTGCAGAAAACAGAATTAGACTGGAAGAAGTCAACTGCTATTGCTGATCAGGAACCATAAGCTGTATATAAGGGGCATGAGAGTGTTGCCTTCCTTTCAGTAAACAACCTTTCAGGATGGCCATACTAATTAATGGCTGCGTGGAAAGGGACAAGCTAATACTAGAGCTCAGCAGGTCTCAACAAAACAGCAGATAAGCGCACATTTTGAGTAACTTAGTTGAAAAACATTCAGACCTTTATTCCAAATCCTGAGAAGTCCACCCAGGAAAATGGATAGGTTCCATGTTTTGTTCCTTGCCAGTTTGACACAAATTCCTAAAGCATTATGTCCCCAAATTATAATTAGTTCACCAGTGCTGACCTCACTTTTGCTGCCTGCATTATCATCTCGCACAAAGTTCTCACTGTGTTTGTTGTTCGCATAGTTAGTCAAGTGCATGCAGACATCATGCTGAGAGAGAGGGAGAGAGAAAGAGAGAGAGAGAAAGAGAGAGAGAGAGAGAAAAAGAGAGAGAGACAAAGAAAGAGAGAGAGAGAGAGATGAATGTGTATGATGAACCTATATTGTAGCTAGTATTATGCTTTATGGGGGCAGTAAAATCTATGACTCTGGCCTGTGTAAACTATAGCTATTTAAAAACTGTACAGCACAGATATGGACGGTGAAAGGCCGTGTGTTGAAATCTCCCGGCCCTAAAACTGCCTTTTTGAACTGCTCATATATAAAAAAAGTCCACATTCTTTCATGCTGCTTAGTCATACTGAGTCATGAATCCTTTGTCTACTTGGTACTAAGTACTAAGCCTTTTGCGTTTTACTCACAAATTGAACATGCGTTCTGCCCATGTTACATACGAAAAGCAGTGCATGAGCCTAGACACACATGAGTATTTGAAAGAGGGCTGTATCAGAATCATGCAAAAAAGTAGGGACATTTAACAAATGTGACTGATTACATATTTCATATTTGTGCCATGATTTTACCCATTCTCGTTCTAATGGTGTTGTCATAAATACACACCATATTTGAGGCAAGTAAGGCCTACAGATCCTTGAATGTTCATCTTGTGTCTTTCCATATGTATCATTTCTGTGATTTCAGAGGAATTTTGGTGAGTTGGCCAATTCTGGGAAGACTCATCATTGTTCAGAATTTTCTCCATACAGAATTAATGGGTCTTACTGTAGTTTGCTTGAGTTTCAAAGTCTTAGAAATTATTCTTTATTAATATTTACAACCTTTAACCTACTTCACATTTCAAATAATCATGGAAAAATTTGTTTTTACTTAAGTTGTCTATCATATTTTAATACAATTATGCAAAAATAGAAGTCAGGAGGAGGCAAATGCGGCACTGAACGTTACTTGTCAATGAATATGTGAACTGGCAAAGACTTGTTACTGTATATGTGAACTGGCACTGTTTACTCGGTCTCTTTCAAAAGGCCATCATCTTAGTGTGGTACCTTCAGTGGTGAATACAGGGGTACACAACACACCTGGTAAATTTTAATGTCCATTAGGTGCTCCAGAGAGACAGATAGGTCTGTCCAGTACAGAAACCAGTCCTCGCCATCTCGCACTGCTTTTAAACCATACCTACATGCAGCACGTCGAACTGATAAAAACAGAGACATTGCCAAAAAATTTAAATAATGAATGTTCTACCTCTAAAATGCACATACTACTCTGATGTGCAATTTCTTATTGTGTGCTAAATCATTATGATTATGTACAATAACTTTATTATTATCTGAAATAGTCTTATGTGCAATATCACTGCTTATGTCACTACTTATGTGCAATAGTTTATGTGCAATAGTCTTATGTGCAGTATCACTACTTATGTCACTACCTGTGCAATAGTATTATCATGTGCAATGTCAGTACTTGTGTAAGTACTTATGTGCAATAACAAACTTGGTATAGAGTGCAACTCCAAAATACTATTTGTGTTAATCAGTAAACTGCTTCAGCTATAATTTTACTTATTTATCTATAGTATTTATTTCCACCTCTGTACTGGCTACAGCATTTTGTGTACATAGCATAGTCTATTTAGTACTAAGCATTTTCAGA
>JBBPCZ010000028.1:9902041-9916998 GCA_037974445.1 Brycinus macrolepidotus
ATATATATACACAGATACAATTAAACTCTAAAGCTCTATGGTTAGCTAACTGTTAAAACATTTATTTTTAAAAAAGGGGGCGAGGGGAGGGGTGCCACTGTGTCCTAATTTACATTTTGGAACAATTTGTCCCCAAACAGACAAAGATACAGTGGCACACAGTGCTCATGCACACACCCATACTCTCTCTCTCTCTGTCTCTATCTCTCTCTCACACATGCATATGTACAGGTATGTAACACCATGGAATTCCCCCCTCCTATGCAGAGGCAGTCTGGCATATGCTTGGTTTTAAGTTCACTAGAAGCAGAAAACAAAACACCAAACTAAGGCTTACCTGGGAGATCTACACTATAGTATGTAGCACAGAACTCTAAGTCAGTAGTTCCTCTCACCCAATAAAACCATGACCCCACCCCCTTCCCTGTCCACTTCCACCATCCCCAACCCCCCACCCTGTGTGTGGTCAGGTCACAATGCTAAAGCTAGTAAGGGCTCTGCTTTGGCTCTCTGGGGGCTGTATTGACATGCCAATGCTTTCAGCAGAGCCTTCCAAAACATCACCTGATATCTTATTTTAATCAGAAGAACTTTTAATTTGAGTGACGGGAATCAAGTTCTTCCTAGTGCTGTGAAAACCATTCAAGTAATGAACTAAATTAATATTATTGTAAACAGACATTTTAGATGTATCCATATCTATCCAGTATTACTATGCATATCTAAGATTAAACAACCTGATGCATGAAATCAGTTTAGCATGTAACAAGGTCATAAAGACATGAGTTGACTGTTGCTGCTGTTTCTAGTCAGCAAACATGTAGCCAGCGCAAGTTTTGATACGTCTAGACCAAAAACCAGCTTTTGTCATAACACCTTTGATGGCTCATGAAGGTAAATCACTGGATGGCTTCACATACTTAGTGATAAGTGGTCAACTGATGCACTGACCTGTGACACTAGATATTGCAGCATAGCATATTTGTCTGCAAATTCTATAAGATCGGTTTGAGTTTCCTGCATTAGCTTGATTGCTGCAACTTTATTCCTTGTGTGTTGATTTATGTGATGCATATCAGGATTTGACCTTTTGCCCTCCAGCCTAACTCCTCCAGTGCATCCACTCCCAAACTGTATGAAACCAATGGCTCCATTTATATAGAGGAAAGACCATAAAACCACTGACCTCTTTAAAGCTTGGGAGTTTTACCTCTCTGGGTGCCAGAAATTATGACACCATGAGAAAGAGACATAAATAAGCCATACAGTGGCTTTGATGTGCTATTGATCAATTCCCAAGCTAGGTCCTATTCAAGATTTCTCTAAATACCCATCCAAAGTTAAAATCCAAGGTGAACAACTTGAAATGAGCAACTTTATATGCTTTCAAAATATCGTTCTAGACTAAATATTAGGCTTTAAATATAGAAAATTAGAGTGCAATTGATTTTTTTCATGAATTACACATAGATTTCCTTAAGTATATACAGGGACTGATTAATGCCCAGGCCTTGGGCTGTATATGTGTTACTATTCACTGCTATTGTTCTTCTTTAGGCTTATATGTCATACATTTCACTCGTGAGGCTTTGTTTGCTTGTGTGTTTAAGAACTATTGAGTCTACCTGGAAGTATAGTCTATAAAGGACCACCAAACGAAGTGGTATCTGAAATACGGGACAGATCACTGTTCAGTTCGGTTCGGTGGGCTAGGCCTCCCACTCGGAACCTAAATAAAAACTCGCCGTGACAGACAGCACATATTAAGGGCGTTGGAGATTTTTAATGCATTTCGCCACGAGAAAGTATTGCACGTCTTTCCCACGCTGAAGCCTTAAAAGCGCCCTGTTCACTTTAACGGGCTGCTCCGGGGTGAAATCAGCCTGGCAGTCAGAGCCCACTGCAATGGAACGAAAACAACGTTGAAGTATGAGGAATAAACCAGGCGAGGACCCATGCGCTTGTACGATCAGCCCCTCGGCCGCTCGGTGTTAGCCTATGAGGAGCCATTTTCTGAAAAAAAAAAACGAGGTCGGTGCTGCCGCCACGTGTACAATCTGAAAGCCCTTCACCACTAGCGAGCCGTTGCACTACTGTTTACTGACTCGTCGCTTCGCCATGAGCGCGCCCCGGCCCCTTTGGGGCTAATGTTTCACAGAATGAAGCGAACAGGGGACGCACACTAAGGAAGAGTCATACGTTCAAAAAATGTACAGGTTGTGTTTCTTCGAATGGGGGGGCTTGTGCAACAGTTGATTTCGCCCACTTCCTGCTGGCACAGGCGGCATGCCTCCACCAGGCCCTGCGCTCTCACAGTCCTCCATTTTGACTCGATTGTCAAGCCTGTGCGTGCCTCAGTGAGGCCCACTAGAAGCACCTCGTCTCCTAACGCTCATATCCACACATATGTGCACGGAAAAGTGCAGTTTTTGGGGTGACGAGTTGTCCCATCCATGGTGGGTCATTGTATCGCTACTGCTCACGCAACCAGTAGATACAGCGTCTCGGGGGGTCGTGTTTCACTAGATGGGCAATGATCAAAACTGTACCAAGTAGCCCACTCAGAATGGCCAAAGCACTTAAAAATAAAAATATATATATTCACACAATCTCGCCTTGTCACTCTATAGCTGCACGCCAATAGCTCGATGCAACATAAAGGGGGTTGCAATGGGTGAGTGATAGGTTTCATGATTTATTTGTAAAAAGGTAACATTTTTGCACAATATGAGCCTTTTTTGGGGTGGGGTGGGGTGGGGTGTGTCCCACACACATATCAATTTCGCCCCAGTGGAATCAGAATCATGCCTGCTAGTGTAAACATGCAGGAGCAGGCCAAGTCCATTTCACGGGCGGCGTGACATTCAACACGCGAGCGTGCATCCGGGCCCACGCGTGTGCATATACGTGTGTGTGTGTGTGTGTGTGTGTGTGTGTGTGTGCGCGCGCGCGCGCGCGCGTCCTCGCAGCCTTAGCCGGTGTTGCACGGTAGTCAAAGCGCATTGCACAGAAGGTTCGCTTCCCTAGCACACCCATCTGCTGCTGCTGCTGTGCTACATACACACACCGAGGAGGACCGGCCCCTTCTCTAGCTACTCCGAGAGACCACGTGGTTTCCTCTTTGCAAACAATTTTTTTTTTTTTTTTTTTTTTTAAACTAAATTCGAGTCGGTTTAGAGGCGGTGCCATCGCCAGGCAGTAGGATCTGTATGACAGTGCAGGGTACAGCTCTTAGGTTGAGGGGCAGAGAGAGAGCGAGCGAGCGAGAAAGAGAGAGAGAGAGAGAGGGGAAAGAATTTTTTCTCCCGATCCCGCCATACTTCTACCACTATTCCACCATAACCACCATCAAATGAACTCAGATTGATAACCGCTTTCTTTCCCCCCACCAACACTGTGCAAGGAAAAAAAGAAAAAAAAATCGCCAAGGATCGCTTTCAAACAGTCGCGGATTCTCCACTCCTCTCCGTGGACTTCAGCAGGGCTGCAAGCTTTTTCTCTTAGCCGAACTTTTGCCCTTATTTTTTATTATTCAGGATTCCGCCTGTGAACAATTTTTTCCGATTTCTTTCGTTTTCACTCTCAACACGTTTTGAGAAATCACGCGTGTGCGTACGTACTCGTATTTTTTTGTTTTTGGCAGCAGTCCTCAGTCATCATCGTTATTTTTTTATTTATTTTTTTTCCTCCTTTTGGAATTTCTAGTGCGCTTTGTCTCTAAACAAAGTTTTTTTTTCTTTCTGAATTCTGTTTGCTTGTTTTTTTGTTGTTGGAGGGGAGCACAGCAAAACCCTTTTTTTTTTAATCTTCCACGATGAACAAGCTATATATTGGAAATCTGAATGAAAACGTAACCGCAGAGGACTTGGTTAAAACCTTCGAAGACTATAAGATTCCTTACTCTGGGCAGTTTCTAATGAAAACTGGCTACGCGTTTGTTGATTGCCCGGACGACCAATGGGCTATGAAAGCGATTGAAACATTTTCGGGTAAGTCATGCACTCATTTATTCCCAATCACACACTTATCTGGCATAAGACAACATATATAACACATACAACAACTCTTTCTCAGTCACTATGAAGTCTTTCAAGTTTAGCCTCCAGATTTCACATTATTGTGACTATTATTAATTTTTGAGAGCATGTGTACTGTATGTGGGGAACGTGCAGTTCTGGATCTCCACTTAAAACAGTGCAATGTGAAATAGGCTGGAACAATGGGGTGCAAAGATAGTTAACTTTTACACAGCTGGGCTTGCCAAGCCTGTTTCATGCACATCATCTAGCACTTTTCTTTTTACCCAGCCTTCTCTGACAGTGTTACTCGAGCAACAGACTAATGAAGGCACCACCTATAGTTGCTACTAAAATGAATATACATTTGGTTGAACGTGCAAGAGCTATTGAAACCTGTCCTCACGTTCAGTATAACCTACAGAGCACTACTATAGAATCAAGCCTCACCCCTCCCCCTTTTGGCTAATAGGCCACCATAGTAAGCTTCAACACGTTTCTCGTAGGCTGTATTGTACCTAAAAAGAAGTCTCAATGAAATCAACACCATGTGCATGGTAGCACTCCTTCCAAGCCCATTTATTTTGGTTTTGCATTTAACCTTCTACCCTCCCTCCCCCTCTCCAAAAATCCCTCTCTACGATTGTCCATATATGTTGCATGTGATGTGCTCTATATAGCACGAAGGTCGCCATGCTGTTGAATGTTTGACTTGAAACTGATTCGCCCCAGCAAAGGGGCATTCATTGATCAGCATTCTATCAACCGATTGTAAAAATCATAGGCTTATTATGCACAAAAAGGTGAATAAACTTAGATGAATGACTCCCATGATCCAAATGACCAGGAGAGCTTTTTGTAGCCCATCCGCTCAGTGAACCTTGAAAGTGTTGCAAGGGTTTGAAATGTAGTCAGGGGTCTCCACGATACTCTCCACAGCACTTTATACACTTTATCATCATTGTATAACTTTTTTTCTCCCCCTACTCCACATCAGAGCCATGAGCAGGGCCCCTTTCACGAGTTCTTTAAATGCTATTCAAATATAGATCATTCACACAGCTAACTTGGCAATTGGGGGGAAAAAGCTTATGTTTAAGTTAGGCCACACATTTAATGCGTGCACTATGAACCTTAGAAAGCCAATGAATGGAATCAGTGGCCTCATTTATTTTTTTGGTTGGTGAAAACGGTTTTTTGTTTGTTTGTTTTTCTCCTTTTTTAGGTAAAGTGGAACTTCACGGCAAACGAATTGAGGTCGAACATTCAGTCCCTAAGAAACAAAGGTATTTATTTGGTTTCCTCCTCAATACTTGGCCAATTGTTGTGTACAGTCATGGTGGTGTTAGATGCTTTGCTCGTTTCTGGGGGGTATTCTGTGGAATGTCCAAAATGGTGCTTTGCTGCTGAATTCGAGCTGGTGGATTTCTCCTTTTAACTTTGGGTTCAAAAAGCTCCTTTTTCCATTTTGGATACAAATTTCTGATGAGGTGCAAGTTGCGTGCCAATTAAAGACAGTGGACAAAAGGACTGTGCTGCATCACGTGCTTTTACGGTGACGTTTTTCTGCTCCGTTGTGGCTCCATTGGTGTATATGACAATCATTCTTTTGTATTTTATTTATTTACTTTTACACGTTACACATGAAAATCAACCCCACGGTGGATGCAGTGGCATGACATGAAACAGCTTGTTTCGTGCACGAAGGCAGGGCCTTGGCCTAAAGTAAGGCCCAGGCCTCGATGGGTCTTTTGTTGGAATGAACCATAAGCACTAGGCTGCTGTGCATGAGAGATCGATGGACCAATAACGTGCTAGAAAAAGTCCAGTTGTTTTCAAAAAAGTAGCATTTACGTTGAATGCATAAAATGTGGCACAGGACAAGTTGTTTCATACACGCTACTTTTTAAAAGGGGCGCGTTTATGCTTAGTAATTATTTTAAACCCAATCGACGCTGGCAAATAGTAAAAATGCATGAACTGCTGCCGTGTAATGCCTTCATAACGTTTTACACACGCCTGTGGTGTTTACTGGTCGAGTTTTTACGTTTAAACGTGTACTGGAGGAATTGTGGCGAACCTGGCGAGGGCGTTTTGGAAAGGCCTACGTCCTAGACTTGTTAGAATGTGCTCTTTTTGTCTAAAATTGTGCTGATTTTCATTTATTCTAATTATTCCCCCCCCTCCTCCCAGTGAATTCAGATGAGAAAGCGAGAGAATGTTCCAGTTGTCTAACAGCTTGGGTTTTAAAAAAAAAATCTCTCTCGCTCCACCCTGCCCACCTTTTCTCACCCCATTCTCGACCCATTCGAAAATTAGCATTCAAAAGATTGATTCACTTATCACATAAATACGAAGCTTTATACAGATTTTCGGTTATTCGGTTATATATTTTTTTTGCATAGTCCTTATATGCAAAACAAATAAAATTAAAAATGCAATCTCTGAATGTTACACACTTCAGTGCATATTCTTTGCACAAAGTGTGTGTTCACAAAAACAAGCCCCATATCATAGCTGCCACTGAGCAGGTAGAGCTCAAACCCAAAACGTAACCCAGTGTAGGTCTGGCTACCTTTGTGTGCTACGCCTTATTTAATAAACTATTTTACTAGCCGTCATTTTTGGAAAGTTAAATGAAACCAAACGCTTGGACCTATTTGTGCAGAGAATCCAAATCATACACGATTTTTTAATCCACGACCAAAGGATAAATTCGTAAAACCGATTTATAAACGTTTTCAGCCTTCCAGCCATCTCAGTGACGGTGATTACTTTGTGTTATGCATTCCTAGAAGGCTCCGTTGATTCCCAAACCGTCCTTTGCCATTATTTGCTATTAAAACGTCAATATTTAGAGGGAAAAGCGCTGAAAAATAAGCTTGTGGTTCAGATTTGAGTGACACGTGGTCGCCATCATGGCAAAGAGTAATCCAACGTCAGCAATTGAGAAAATGGCGCACAACGCAGCTCACTAGCCAGTGCGCCAGTTTAGAGGGGCTCCTACATGAACAGGCCACGTGGACGTTTCATGAAGCTATATATTATTGATGCAATGTTGACACCTGAAAATTAAATATAGGTGACTATAATAGAAATGCTGTAATTATTACTACTACCGCCACTACTATTGTTATTATTAGTAGTAGTAACAACAGTAGCGAGTGTAACGCCAGTAACAGGCTCTAATGGATCCATTTACGCCACAAAACTCCTATGTTCTAACCAAGACACGGATCTTTTTTTTTTTCCGTAATTTTTCATAAATGATCCCCTTTTTTGGAGTATCCCTTCGCTGACCACTGCCACGGGGTGTGTTTTCGTCCCTTTTACTTCAAATTCCACGTACAAGGTCGAAAGAAAAAGCTAGAACCTATTTTAGCTTATATTTTAATGAAGCTAAAGCTCATTGTTCTCTCTGCATAATGTTCTTAGGCTTAGTGTTTGTTACTTGAGTCTCGTGCCTATAATTTGAATTGAAACGGCCTTAAAATACGTTGTACTGTCTACAGTTAAACAGAATGTAATATATGCGTGTGAATGTAATTTTAACAACAATAATCTGTTGTGAGCCATTATTTTGCTTTAAATCTCTTTCTAAAGTACAGCACGAACTTTTTTGTTTTTCCGCTTTTTTTAAAAAAAAAAAGTGGCATAGACGACTGAATCAATAACTCGGTTATTAATCAACGAAACGGCTCAAATGAACAACGTGTGCTTTGCAAGGGTAATGCAGTTCAGTATGGGAAGGGGGGTGGGGGCTATAGGAACAGAACCTTCTCTATTGTGCACACCCCATGTGTATGGTTACGTGGGTCCTTATATAAGTGGCCAGAAGTGGAAGTAGAAATAGTTTCTTTTAAAGCGTGACCATTGTTTAAAAAGGGAAAAAAAAGTAATAACACACACACAGACAGACTGCTTGTATATATGTAACATGAAGTTGAGCCTTATAATCTTGAGTTAAAGTATTCCTAACTGTGCTTGGGAGAGACTATAGGGAGGAAGTGCTCTGCGCCAGCATGTTGCAGTGCATGAGCGTATGGCAGGCCTGTACTCATACATATAGTGCCTCCATGCTTTAGGTTTGGTGAGGAAACGTTTCATTTGTATAAGTAGGCTATTTCTGGAGCCTCTGTGAGTCGCTTTTGAAGTTTTTTGACTCGGGAGATGGGAAGTTCCACATCAGCCATTGAGAACCAGGTGTTAAGAAGTGTAACAATGGATCCTCAACCCACTGTCGTCCCAAGCACCACTGTCCTGTTAGCACCACCCCTTCAAAGTGTTGAGTCTATATCAGTGCTGGTTTGGAAGCAGCCATATTGGTACCATTTTGTTGAATGCAAATATGATGGCGAATCAATTAACCAAATCATCAGATGAATACTTTGGACTGTGAATAGGATATTGTTCATACGACTTGCATGTTGACAATAGGTGTGCACAACAGGAATGTGCCGTTTCTGTGGCCCCCACCCACTTTTTATACTGAACTGCATTACCTTTGTACGTTTTGTCCATTTTCCAATTTTTTTATTGATAGAGTAATTGATGACTGCTGAAAAAACACAGGGGAGAAAGTTTAGCTTGCATGGTTTAAGGAAAAAAATGGCTTCTGATTAAACTTTTGAATTTACACTTGTGCATTTATACATCTCTTATGTATGCATTCATGCTTATAAGTGCATTAAAAACCATTTGGACATGATCAAACTCTAGCAGTATTGAGATGAGTTGTTTACTGTTCTCATGGTGGTCTGAGCAGGACACCAACACCACCACCACCACCACCCGCCCCCCCCTGTTCATGGTGAAATACAGAGGTTACTTGTTCTTGTGCCGTAACAAAACATAAGGCCAACCGTGTAACCAGCGGTGAGACCTACAAATGGAATGTGTTACTTGTTGTACCTTTTAGTTTCACTCCAGGCCTAAATGAGCATGAAAACATCATGGTCATTCATGCTTTTTATAGTGTTGCATCTCTGGGAAAGGATATAATCAAAGGATATGTTAAAAGAGACAAGGTCACTAATGCAAAGTCTTTGGATCATAATTTTATGTATTTTTCCAGACCTGAAAGATGCGCAAAACACATGAATGTGCTTTAGAAGTTTCTCTTGTCATTAAAAATTTGCTGCATTACTTGGTAATGGGTGGTAGAGGTGGGAGATAAAAATCTTTAAATATTAGTTGTATTGCAGTATTTTTTGGCACAATATATCAACACAGCAGGGCCACGTATCAGTATGTAATATTTAACATTTTATAATTTTTTAAATAAATACTTGTAGTTTGGTACGTACGTCTTTACTTCTGAAGTCCACAGCATGGTGCAAGGCTTCTTTCTTCTCTTGCGTCACAGCGGAAATTGGAAAGGAATTAAATGGGAAGCTTCAAGTGAGATGAATTGAGTCATTGTGTTATTTTACTTATGACTTTTTCATTTCAATATGGGAGAAAGAAGCCGCAGGATCAAGTTGCAATACTTGCTGTATTGTAAAATGTAAAGAATTGCGATAATATTGTATCGTCATCCAAGTATCTTGCTGTTATCTTATCATGGCCACCCTAATGGGTGGTGCTGTGGAATGAAGCCCCTTTCCCCTGAAGGACTGTATGGGGTAGGTGGTTGTGTGGTACTGGTGGGGTTTGTTTTTGGTGTGTTCAGTAAAAACTGACCTGTACTCCCCTGCCACTGATTACGTTCATTACAGTAATTGTTTGTTTTGTAAAGCTATTCTATAATTGCGGCCATTTTGTTCCCAGCCTTCCATTATGAGGGACTTGTCTTTTAGCATTTGTAGAAAGCGATAGACTGTCATGTACAATGGACGGCATTTTGTGTCGTAGTGTGCTGGCCGTTGTTTTAGGGGGTGGGACCTATATTAAAGGGTCACTAGTAAAGTGATCTCTGTGTTGCTTGCACTTAGAATGAACAGATGAAGTGACTGTATTTGCGAGGAGAATTTCTCCTTTTTGGGCATTTGAAGGTTACAATGGCTATTTTTACAATGAAAGCATTCAGAGATAAAGCAAAGAACAAAAAGGAATGGGAAATGTTAACATATTAAGGTGATGAATGTGATGGAATGTGGTAAAGGAAAACATTTTTTTTATATGTACCAAACCATTTTATTGAGTAAATAGATAAGTGCGTAGTGAATGTATGCCATGGGAGTCTTAAGCCACAACACATCTCTCTCTTTCTCTCTTTCTCTTTCTCTTTCTCTCTCTCTCTCTCTCTCTCTTTCTCTCTCTCTCTCTCTCTCTCCCTCTCTCCTTTTCTCTCTCTCTCCTTTTCTCTGTGCCTCCACTAGTAATCGTAGTACTACAGAAGGCAGGGGGAGGGGTTCCAGGCAGAGGGGGGTGCGACCAATCAGGAGCCAGGAACACCTGTGTGCAGATTCTGAGAACCCGTTGACAGTGTTGCATGAGAGGCCACCTCTCTCTTTTTCTCTTTCTAACAAATGCACACTATTTCTCTGTTTTTCTGTCTTTTTTTTTTTTTTTTTTTTTTTTTTTCCTCCCTCCCTCTCTTTTCTCAGTTTAACTGTGTGCGACACAAGCGTGCACGCCCACACACCCACCCACGCACACCCACACACAATGGACGAGCATCTCCAGCATTTGATTGTATTCCAGATATATGAGACTTTTCTGCCAGGCTAGCAGAATGTACATTCAGCCGTGGTCATATGACTAGTGCGACTCTCAGTGGGCTTGGGTGATCATGAGAGGAGAAGAGCTGAGAGAAGAAGAGAGGAGAGGAGAGGTGGGGGGTGGGCACAGGGATTGCAGGGGCGTTGTACAGTGACACTTCCTCAAGGGCTTCCCTTTTCTGCTCTTGTGGATTGCCTCTAAATAAGCTCTATAGCATTGGGCGTGGGTAAGGAAAGAAACTGGAATGGAGTGAGAGAACCACGCTTATGTATAGACACTGACAGGGGTGTCAGTGTTAAAAATTTGTGTTGCTGTCTCTTTAAGAACACTCCTCCCCTTTTAACCCCTTACCAATGTGCCTTTCCCCCGTCCCCATTCTCAACCATCTGTCAGTTTTTTTTTTTTTTTCCTTCTTCTTGAGTTAGTTGAGTTGATCCACCACTGGATGTGCAGCTTTAGTTATCACGAACTAGTAGCCTAAAATAAATAAATAAATAAATACATAAATAAAGGTTCTTAAGTGGTTCTTGGCTCAGGTGTACAGTTCTAGACATAATCTAAGCATTATATACAAATATAAATGTTGCACATTTGCATTCATGTGCAAAAATTGCTTTTTAAATGATGATTTTTATTAAGAAATAAATGTGGTTCTTCTAAGGAATCATTTGTGTACACAAGAGCATGCATAAAGTCCCACTGTTTCATTGCAAAAAAACCCAAAAAAACAAAATAATCTTAGAATTTGTCTAAACTTTGGTGAAATGTGAGCCGCCAAATAGTGCAGTGTTTGCGTGCTAGTGAGGGGATTGTCTTCTTCAATGTAACTTCCCTGGTTCTCCTCAAGCCATACATCAAATAACCAGAGAGGGATAATAAGACTGTCAGCTTTACTACATCTATGGATTATGCTAAAGTGTATAATACTTAAAAAAAAATTTACATCAGGACACAGCACACAAACTTTGAAAATGGGAACATTTGTGCTTAAGTGCTGTGTATCAAATCCTATTCAAACCCAAAGAAATAAAGCAGTTGCTAGTCCAGGTTGGTACTGGCGGGATAAAATCTGCCCCTTGGCTGCTACACTTACTGAGGTGAACCTCAGCCTGGTGAAGCACCCTGTAGTTCTAACATGTTCCGTGTGAAATTTTTGCATAAAGAAAAACAGGTGGTTTTAAAAAAAAAAAAGTGTTAGCTTATGAATAACACAATACAGCTTGATTTTTTTTTTCTAATTAATTATTGAAAAAACATAGTTAATTGATTTTTAAAATATAAAATATGTCAAACTTTTCCACAGGGTTTATATTATTTTATTTAAAATTCATATGTTACATTCAGCAAATAAACACTAACAGTTCATTAAAATGTGCAGAAGTGTGTTCTCTGTAGAGGACGTTTACTTGATCTTCACTTAACCAAAGCTTGTACTGTGACCAGAGGCAGCCAGACCTTTGCATACAAATGCATATATTTCAAAGGTAAAATTAGCAGGAAATAGTCTTTTGCATTATGCTTGTTGGGTGCATATTATTGGCTTGCTGTGGGTCACATGGGTGATGACATGGCCGGTCACGTCAGTGGAGCAGGAAGTACCGTGCATAGAGAGAAACATGCAAGAAAAAAAAAATGTTTCCTCAGCTCTCTGACCGCTCAGTGCCTTCAGCTGTGTAGTGTAAAATTCTGCACCAGCTGCCCCTTTAGCAAGGTTTACTTTACTTAATCTTGACCCTGCATTCACATCCCTTTTCATTCTTGTACATTTGAATGAACTCATTAGATCAAAAACAGTATTGCCTTTTCAGCCGAAAGTTAATGAAAAAAAATGTGGCCTTTAACTCTGGTACTTTTTGTACTATGAATTAAATTCTGTCTATTTAGCTCACAGAACAGTGGAATTTTTGGAACTACTTTTGTTAGAGTAAATATAAACTGAACACTTCTTCTAATTATTTTTTGGGTTCTGTCATTTAGATTAAGGTTGGAGTATTGGACAGAGAGGAAGGAACTGACTGGTGGGGGTGATTCCCTGAGCAAGGGGGGGGGGGGGGGGAATCAGGGTGGTTTTCCCTTCTGATGTATGGGCCTCACCATCTCCCCCCCAACCCCCTATGGTTCTCTTTGTGTTTCTGGTGAACTGGATTCTCTGAAGGCATGGCCACCATAAACACTTGCGAAGGAGGGGGTAGGGAGAAGGTGCCCCTTGAACCTAAAATTCTTTACATTTTTTTGCCCTGTATTTTTTCGAACTGGGGCTCAGTCTCAAATGGCGCCCTACTCCCTACGTGTTGCATGGTGTAGGTCATGAAATAATAGCTTCAGCATGCAAATAGTGCATTAAATATGTATGATGCATTTTGGGTTCAACTATAGCCTGCATGTCTCCCTGTTGGGCATTTAGTGCATCCTTTGATAGTACAGTCATACTTTTGTGACTTATAATAATAGACTGTGTAGGCAGTAGGGAGCCATCTGAGATTGGGAACTCCACTTTGTCCCTGAACTACAAAGAAAGGATGATCGCAACAAGAGATAGCCAAAGAGTGCAACTCAGTAAGGTGACAAAGCCAAGTCTTTTAGTCTTTCCAAATAAGATGATACTGATTTGTTGCATGTTCTAAGCAGTGCGTTATATCCCTATCTGGCCAGGAATGCAAACCTGGCAACATGACTAACAAATCAAGCATTTGGTTCACCACAGCTATATCCAGTAAGAAAACCTGTGTCTGCAGAGACACAAGTAATAAAGGGAAAAGTGACCCAGAACACAAGCAAATCTACCACATGGCATTTAGAATCATGTCTTAATGGAAATGTATGGTTTAAAAATATAAATATTTAATTTTAAAATAAATATAAAAATCCCCCAAACACAATCTATGGATTATCTTGCTAGACTGAGTGTGAGGTCAGTTGTTTATTGCGTCCTTCTTTAAAAAAAAAAAAAAAAAAACACCAAAAAAAACCCATCTATGCAATAATTTGTTGTTTGTTTTGTGCCTTTTTTCCTCAACAGTTACAGAGTTAATGTCTGTTTTAAATTTTAATGCAGTTACAACTGATAGATAAAGTTAATAAACATGACTTGTTAGCGTGCTGTAATGCTTGTAGTATTTTTGGAATAGGGTTTTTTTTTGTGTCTTCACAGTGTGTATTCAATTAGTGATGGACAAAAAGTTGACTGATACTGGTACTAACGTTCAGTGAGGAACCAAAAGCAATTGTTACATCAGACGTAATGGATACGGTGACCTCTCCAAAGTGTTATTTAATTGCGCTAAACTAAATGCAAGAGCTGAATGCTTGCAGCCAAGTGGTTTTAGATACCATTAAATGACGACTGCGGCCTATTACATTCATCTGCACTCCGTTTTAAAGTGACTTTGCGCAAAGGTGCGCTCAGATTTAACGTCAGTCACACGCCAACGGCAGCCATTTTTTTGTGCAAAAGAGCTGAAGGCTGTTTCAGGCAAAAATAAATCAACAGTAGAATTCCTAAAGTCATACATCCTGTTACGGTTACTGTTCATTTGACGTCACAAATTATGTTTGGGGAAAAAAAAAGGGACCAAAATTGTCAATAAGAAAAGTTTGCTTTTGCTTGAGAATGTATGCAAACAAAGGCCCTCAGGTGTCTTTGCGGCACATGACAGCTGTCATTTTTCTCACGTTTCTCCTTTCTGGGGGCACAGTTTGTCCTTGTCAGGTCTCTCCTGCATGATTTACTTTGCTTTTTCTTAAAGGTTCACCCGTTTGAACTAGGGCTGCACAGCACTATGTATGTTAGTCACTGACTTTATTCTCTCTCTCTCTCTCTCTTTCACGTTGTCATGTATGTATGTATGATTGTATGTATCGTGTGTATGTGTATATGTATGTGTGTGTATGTATGTGTGTATATATATATATATATATATATATGTGTGTGTGTGTGTGTGTGTGTGTGTATATATATATATGTGTGTATATATATATGTGTGTATATATATGTGTGTATATATATATATATGTGTATATATATGTGTGTATATATATATATATGTGTATATATGTGTGTATATATGTGTATATATATGTGTATATATATATGTATATGTATGTGTGTATATATATATGTATATGTATGTGTATATATATATGTATATGTATGTGTATATATATATGTATATGTATGTGTATATATATATATGTATATGTATGTGTATATATATATGTATATGTATGTGTATATATATATGTATATGTATGTGTATATATATATGTATATGTATGTGT
>JBBPCZ010000028.1:9917098-9940806 GCA_037974445.1 Brycinus macrolepidotus
TATATATATGTATATGTATGTGTGTATATATATATGTATATGTATGTGTATATATATATGTATATGTATGTGTATATGTGTATATATATATGTATATGTATGTATATATGTGTATATATATGTATATGTGTATATATGTGTATATATATGTGTGTGTGTGTGTGTATATATATATATATATATATATATATGTGTGTATATATATATATGTGTGTATATATATATATATATGTGTGTATATATATATATGTGTGTGTATATATATATATGTGTGTGTATATATATATATGTGTGTATATGTATGTGTATATATATATGTATATGTATGTGTATATATATATGTATATGTATGTGTATATGTGTATATATATGTATATATATAAAATTTGCATACACACATGTCTAAATGTTATATTTTTTGTATTAGTTGTAAAGTGTACTTTTTATTTTATCTTGTGTTGTATAGCTTTTAATCTATTGTTTTGTTGCTCTTACTTCTGTACTGTCCACTTTCTGCCTTAACAATGCAAATTTCCCACTTGTGGGACTAATAAAAGTTTATCTTATCTTATCTTACACATACACACAAGTCTTACTAAATACTGCAATATGTAATGGATTCAATTGATGTTTGATGCTTTCCGTCAGCAATATTCAGCAAAGCCGTGACCAGTTTTAGTAGCTGCTGATGAGTATGATTTTGAATGTTCTGACACAGGAATTCATGTGACTTTACATGTATAATGTCATTCATGCCTCAGTCCTTTAGCTTTATCTTTAGACAGCTCATACCACAATTGCACAAAATAGCAGCATAATTGGGGGAAGAAAATCTTCTGAACAGGCTTTATTTAACAACTTTCTAAAGCTCACAATGTTTAAATTTCAGGGAATAGAAATACCCACCAAATGCATGTAGAAGAATCACTGTTTTTCTAAGTTGGAGCCTTTTACTGAACGCTAAGAGACACCTTGGTCTTTGGGGTGGGGCTTATGAACTCAGCAACAATTAACTGCAATTAGTAATGTCAGTGAATAGTGTTAAGTGATTGTTAGCCATTTGCTGTGAACACCTACTGCAATTTTAACATGAATGCTTCTACCACTTGCATTGGGTGTTGCCTGCTTTCAGATGCGATGTTGTTTGAAATCAGATGTTAGAATATGGATTTGGGGAGGACTTTCTCTGTTACCTGGATCATTTAAACCAAATAAGAAGCCTGTACATAAAAAAGAGCTTCGCCTCATTCATGTTTATCTCTTTTTGGGATCAAGTTGCTCCACTTGTTAAGGAATTCTGTTATCATGTCTTATTATACTGTGAACTGTATGATTGACTGTGTAATGTAATGAATGCAGTGTCATTTGTTGGAAGCAATTGACAAGTGGTTTGCTTGAGAAAAGATATGTGAACTTTCTCAGATGAAAAATGTAGCTTAGAATCGACAGGTGCAACAAAAGTGACAATGGTTGCTAATGCAAGGTGTGCGTAGGACATCCAGCCAAATTTCACCTTATTATATGCAATAGTTTTACCATGTGAAAATCACTACTTATGTCAATATTACTGGTATACTATTATCTCTACTACATGCAGTAACGCACTCCTAACTACCATTTGTGTCATTAGTAATTCAGTTAACTGTAAGTTACTTATCTATAGTATTTATATCCAGCTTTTGTGTATATAGCATAGTGCATTTCATATTGAGGTTTTTCAACAGGTTTTTTTAATTGGATTTTAGACTTTATATATTATGTTCTTGTCTCTGTGTTTCTGTGCGTCTTTGCAGTCATAAGCAGTTTCCTTAGGGGTCAATAAAGTTTTCCGATTATGATTGTAATTTACACTCAAAACTAAAGTTCATTCTGGTTTTGGGTGGGGTGAAAAATACATTGTCTCCTGAACCTAGTTTTTGTAGGGTCTTGTAGCAATGAATGAATGGATGGATGTGCAGTGATGGTGAGAGAGGTGCATTTAGGACACATTTTTAATGGAAAGTGTAAAAGTAAGGTTTTTGCAATACATTTCGTAATAAAAGCAATAATTTCAATACACTACCAAAACAACACCTTTTTAATTTCTAATGTAATTTGTATCACTGATACACCCCTCATTTCCCATCCCTCCGTGATTTAAACTAGGCATCTGAGTGCCTCTTTTTAAAAAGCTCATTTGCATAGTTATATGTACACTGTTTTGTAGTCTTTTGTTCTGAAATAGTTGACATTTTTCAGCACCAAACCAGTCTGTGTGGTGTACGTAGTTCTGTAGAATCAAGACATTAACACAAAATCTTCAAAATCACATCTTGACCTTGTATTGAACCAAAACTGTGTGTATCATTACACCCTGAGTGTAAAGGTGGTAAAGATAATTAAATCAGCTAAATCATTAAATCATAATACACCTACATGACCTGTATGATTTACCACCCCACTGCAGGGCATTATTAAATGAACTCATAGGGTTTGATTTTGGAATTGAGAGGAATTTTGACTTTTTTTTTTTTCTTTTTTTTTTCCTTGGTGAAAATGCAGGCAGATTTATACCTTAACAAATCCTAAAAACGGCTAGTGGCAGCCATAACATGACAAACATTACCTAACCGTGCCCAGTCCAGAGCTCAAATATTATTAGCTTACAAATGTTTACTGCCTTTTACTGGAGATGGCTTTGGGTTTTTTTTAAAAAAGGATGTTTAAGATATGAAAATAAATTTTAAAAAGAACCTACAATAAGGTGTAATTTGAGAGGATTTTTGCAAATGCCAAAAAAAAATTCAGTGTTTCATACTAACTTTCTTTTCCATTGAATAGTTTTATCTGCTAGAAGACAGGTTTTTTTTTTTTTTTTTGGAAACTAAATATTCTGTACACCAGAACATAGTACAGCTTTGCAGGATGTTTTGCACCAGGTTGCTGTTCTAAAAAGAGAGCTCTTTGCTGGAGAGGAGCAAAAAAACTTTAGCTTTCAATGAAAATGACTGTGGAGATTCATAAAGTCAGATTTTTGTTTTGATTTTTTTTTTTTTTTTTTTTTAAAGAACACAATTCTTTACAAGAGCTTTCCAATCAGTACTTGTTCGTTAGTTTCTAGACATTCTTTGCTTGTTTATTTTTTATTTATTTATGTATTTGCCATCTTAACCAGGGCTAAACTCATTTGCTATATATTCATAGTAATTCCAAATTAAATCATAACATTGCATAGAATGCTTCTTTAAAGAGCTTTCTCAATGTCCTTTATGATGAGAATTTGGTGTGTGTGTGTTTGTAGAGTTTATTGAACCACTAATATCAATATAAGCCTTGGTGAATATGTTATCTGTAGATGAGTAATTATACAAACCACAGGAACTCCTGTTGCTTTTTATGAAATTAAGCTTTGGTTTTAATGAAATTAAGCTTTGAGAGCTTTCTTTTTGTGATCTTGTAATTTAGATGATTTTAACAATGTTCAGATACGTCATTCTTGTTCTGTTGTGCATTGTGGGGTTAACTATGTAAAATACAGGCTTGTGCTGCTGTATAAACTATATATATATGAGCTGTGGTCCTCTTGTAGGACCATATAGGACCTTATAAAAGCAACAGAAAGAAGTGAAGATAGTTCTGTTCCTTCTGCTGTTCTTCTCCTTCTTTCGCCTTCCCCTTATACCCATGCAGCTCCCTCGTGCTCAGCCCCAATCAGTTAAAATGGAGCCTCTAGGTCACATGGTTTCCAAACAGGCATGTGCTGGTGTGATCATGCTATGTCCTCCTTCTCGACACACACTCGCTCATGCTAAAGGCACAGAGAGGGGGGAGGGGTCGGCAAACCTCCACCCCTGCCGAAACACTCCCTTCTCCTTTTCCAAACCTATATGGACTCATAAGTTCCTCCAACATAGGCACGCTGCGGGCCGAGAACATAAGGCCCGATCAGCTACGGGGTCCACGCACATGAATGTAAAGCCCCCATTCTGGAATCATCCTGCTCAAAATATTGGTTTAGGAAGGCTCGTCTGACAGTATTTGTTCTAATGTCTCCTATTTTGTTGCTTTAGAAGAGACCACCTTTTGATGACTTTAACCAGAAGAGAAATAAATGTTCAGGTACTTCTTGGGATGTTCTCTTGGTTTTTGTTGGATGCAGAAGATTATCTTTTTCTATTTGAAATTATATGAAGAAATAATTATGGTCAAAGAAAGCAAAAAAAAACAAACCAATGAAGTGCAAGAGGTTGCCTCTTGGTGTTGCATAAATTGTATGGTCAAGTAACAATGACCCTTCCCTCTAGGTGGGCTTCATTCCATGTTTTATGAATTTGGATACATAGATATGTTGTTGGTTTTCAACAAATTAGTGATGTTAGTTAATAGTATTTTCCCTCACCCGCTGGTTTGTGTTTGGGTCGAAAAATTGAATTATGAGTCTCCTTTTTGACTTCACACTGCACAAGATTAAAGTAAATCAACGATCAGAATGCGTTTTTCTCCCATAGTGTGATTTATTTGTGAGAAAAACGCAGCACTAGGGAGGGTCTGTGTGCTAGTCCTGTGTTTATGCGATGATAGTGATGTTGGTTAATAGTATTTTCCCTCACCTGCTGGCGCACGGTGATGTGGCCAAAAATCGGATGTTTCAGAGGCGGGCAGATGTCTTATCTTGATGGCCAGTTGCAGCAAAACAAGATGACCTGATGATCAACATCAACTAAAGAGGATGATTTGTCTTTAGGTGATTCACTTTTTACAATTTTTTCCATCCATGGTTTTATCAGAGATAAGCAACAAAGAATGGAAAAGTAAAATAACCTGTTAGTAGATCTGGTATTACTGTTTTTTTTGGGGGGGTTTTTTGTCAGAGGTGTTCTCCTTATGATCTGGCTCTGTTTTTTTCACACTGGGATCTTTACCTTCAGAATCGCCCAATGAGCAGAAACGAAAGCCTTACAAAAACATTCGAAACAGATACACCGTCAGATAGAGTGCAAAAGACTGAACTTTGACATGAAGGTGATAGAAGTGGAGGTACTGAGAGTAAGAGTGAGAGGTGGAGGGTGGGTGAGGGGGGTATCCCCAGCAGTCAGCTGCACATAGTGCTGAAGAGCCCCACTCTCTGGCCTTTCTATAGGTCTGTGGGGTTCACCGATTCAAAAGAAAGTCCCCGACTTGCGTCACACACTGGTAGGAAGAAACCCCCCTTGAGTTTTTGTCAAGGAAGAAATCGTGGCTCTGTTTTGCTTGCCTTGAGATCACGTAAGAGAAAAGGCTTGAGGGATTAGTGAGGTTTGCCTGCTTGAGATTTCAGGGATTCTGAACTGTATGGAAATGCTGTGGAAAAAATTTTGAAAAATTCTGCTCAATGTGCAGGTCATTGCTGTAGCTTAACATGTCATGAAAATGGTGAAAAATTAACTTTTTCAGGTTGTTACTGTAGTTTAAGTTGTCATGAAAAGGGTGATGAAATTAACTTTTTCATGAAGTGTTACTGTAAAGGTCTTGCATTGAGTTGTGCTGAACAGTCCTCTTTCATCTGAATAGATCAGTTTAACCTTAAAATATATTCTCTTTTGAATCAAGCTTTGACCTAGTCTGAGATGTGACCTCATCCACTAGACTGATCTGTTTCAGTTATTATTATTTTACTTTAAACTGATTGTAAGGATTGCCTCCACTTTACAATATTTAGTAGTAAAAGTGTGATGACCTCTTTCCTAAAGCATAAAAAGAATTAAGAAAACAAAGACTGGTTGCAGTATTTCTTGTGGATTTCCAGATTAGGTTTTTTGTTGTGCTCTTGTTATGTAAATGTTCTTAATTTTTTTTTAAAAGAGGCTAATTCCACAATTCCTTATTTTCTAAATAAAGATTAGTTCACAGTATTTTTTTAGAATAAGCAATTAGTTGGTGAAACAGTTAATTGATTTCAACAAGAGGAACCCTTTAGTTTAAGAGAGTCTAAGTTATAGAATCTTTTCTGTTAGTTGTGATACAATTTTAAAGAAAAATCTTGGTTTTCTCAATTAATATGAACTACTTGAATCCAGATCTGAGGGTTCTGGTGTGTTGTGATCTGCGTTGCTCAGTTTGGTGTTGTGAATGGCTGAATTCTCTTCACCTTGTGCATCTTTTTTGTTAGTTATGATGCATTTTTAAAGAAAAATCCTGGTTTTCTCAGTTAATCTGAACTACTTGAAGGACGAATCCAGGTCTGAGAGTTCTGGTGTGTTGTGATCTTCATTGCTCAGTTTGGTGTTATGAATGGTTATGAATTCTCTTCGTCCTGTGATTAATTAATTCCAACCCCCCACTCCCTCCCTCTTTACACTTATCATCTTTGCAAACGTGAGCTTAAACAAGGTTTATTAAAGTGCACACCTCTTGTGTGTGGTGTGTAATGATTTGAGGTGAACTCGTGAGTTTTTTTTTTTTGGGTTTTTTTTTTGGTTTTTTTTTTACTCGACCACTATGAGAGGGGGAGGGGGTTTCGCTGGAACGCATTCGGATCCTCCTTGAAGCCTCCAGCTCAGGTGCCCTCTGGGGGTTTTTCTTTATGGAATCTCTCACTGCGCTTCTATAGGAGGAGGCTGGAGCGCCGGACCCTCTTCTAGTGGCGACACGCAGCTCTTGACGCTCTTTAATAAGTGATAATTCTTCAGATCAAGAAACGAGTTAAGCTCGTATCAAACGAGGCGTGGCAAGGCTGAGGCTCATTCATTTGAACCACGCTTCTCAAAAAACACACAAAAAACGTGATGTTCGCGAGCCTGGCTTTCAAAGCCGAGCACGTGAGTACCTCCTGCTTCACTGTAATCGTTACACTGACGGATTTTTTTTTTTTTAAATTTGCAGCACAGCTTATTCCCATGAGTGTGTGTGCATGCAAATGCTTGTGTGTATGCATGTGTATGCATGTGTCTGCATATGTGTGTGTGTGTGTGTGTGTGTGTGTATGCATGCATGCATGTGTATGCATGTGTGTGTAGTGGTCTGCTCCGTGCTGCAGTGCGGTGGAGGCGCGCGCCTCCACTGCTTTTTGTACGGAAGCCCCTCCGCTTCCCCCGGGTGGGCGGCGCCGGGGCGCGCGCGCCGCCTCTTTCACGCTGCTGTAGTACTCGCGACTTTATGAATGAAGGCAGGTCTGCGCGAGACTCCGGCCACCGGAGCTGCGCGCGCGCGCACGAGCGAGAGAGGCACTAGGCGAAATGCACGACGTGATTTCTTAATTCTCTATTTATTCTATTTATTTATTTTCAAGAAAGTTGTCTGCATTGAAAAAGACTGAGCAAACTTCAAAGAGCATGGGCAGCTTTTTTGATATCAGTACCAAGACAATCAGATGCAAATCTAATACCAAAAAAATCAAGAGCACAAAAGACAAGAAAGATGTCCCTAGAATGTTATGAAGGTGCATCATGATAAAGCAGCATAAACAAACACAGCGAAAAAGCCCAGGCACACATGACTGAGCGTGATGGCTGCTGGACTGGAGTCTTCATGTTGCATGTGCCTATATAGTACATTCCAGCCTCCCCCATGTGACCGTGATTCATTGTGGTAATTGGGCGTTGGCAGAAGAAGAAGAAGATGGCTGCCTGTGCTTGCTCACATGGTTGAGACTTTTCCCCCGCTGGACTGAAATGATTTTCGCTGAACCAGAAAATCCGGCTCTATATGTATGTATGTGGAGATGACTGGGCCTGAACGTACAGTGGGAACATACACACAGATACATGGCTGTGGGGTTCTGTGTGTGAGAGCCCGTCATGGGACACAACTGGCCACTGTTAACAGCGTCCACGCACAAAGGTGCAGATTTTTTTTTAACTGTGTTTGGTAGCCAACGTATGACATTTCACCATTACTCCTTAATAAAGTGAACTTTTATGTGACTCTCAATCAAACCACATAGTTGATGTGCCTTATGTGAAAACATAAGGTGAAGTCCAATGAGGGAGAAAAACGTGAAGCAAATTTACATACTTCAACGAAACAAGCCAGCTCGTCATTTCAAACACGCTTTCAGTCCCATTTTTTCCCAAATAAAGTCGTTTTGGCCTTGTAAGCGTGGGATTTTAGCTGTAAAGAGGATATACAACAATAATCTACGTGCATAGAGGGTATTTGGGTTTATTTCACCCGTATATAACTATTAAAGCCTAGCGTGCTTAAATAAAGAAAGAAAGAAAGAAAGAAAAAATTAATCTGAACATTAATGCGTGCTTCTAATTCAGGGGCTTGGCGTATTACGAATTTAATAATAATTTGACCGTCCACCAGCTATTACATGAGAACGAAGCCGTTTTTGTTTTTTTTTGTGGAAATGTCGCAAAAGAGTGACGAAATAAAGAAACTGAAGTGCGAAGTAATGAAATTGGACATTAAAATAACAGTGTAATTTGTCCACCAGCCATTACATGTGAACTAAGCGGGTTTTTTGTGGTAATTACGCAAAAGAGTGACAAATTAAAAAAAAAAAAAAAAGAAACAAGTGCAAACTGTTTTTTTGCATTTTACATTACTCTTTCTTAAACTTACACGTTTTGTAAGTTTTTGTTATTTGCTGGATTTATAGGGGGTCGTGCCGTGGAGAGCCAGCAGCACGCGTGCAGGAGCGAAAAGGGGGCTTTTTGGTTCTTGCGCCACGGTCGCTCTCGAAATGGCGCAACGGGAGCGCATGATCTTGTTTTTTTTATTAAGATTTATGACATGCTCATTGGTTTAGGGTTAACTACATTTATTTCATGGTACGTGGGGGTCGGATTCAGAAGCAGGCCCCCTGTGCTCTGTGGAGAGTAGGATCTTTTCTGGTCCGTGCTTCGTCTGTAGCCTGGTTTTGACGCGGAATATGAACTTGTGACCGTTCAGTGGAGCTCAAAGTGCGCCGAACCCCATTTTGAAGGCCCGTGGACTCGTGTGGGAGAAGTCAGCAGATCCCTCACAAAATGGAGGCTATCGCAGCTTCCATCTTCTCGCAGGAGCCCCTGGCGGCGGAGCGGAAAGTGAACTTTGACACACACCGAGGCCAAGTCCCCTGCTTCCCCCAGTAAAAGTGTTCCACAGTCGGTGCGTCCGGACGGCCTGCGCCTTCAACAGCACCAGCACACCGAAACTGGGCTGACGAGACGAAGAGAAGAGTCCAAGCGCGCCAGCAGCTTCTCCTCATGTCGAACACACACACACACACACACACGGGTCCCTTCATCCCCCCATTCACTCACCGCCACTGAGAGTGGTCGACTGATCTGTTGCCATAAGCAGACCCTACAAATGACGGAATTTTAGTTATAATTTATCTCGTTTATTTGAAACAAACCTGCGTATTTGGTTAATTACTTCTGAGGTGTAGTCTCTCACCTGTGCTAAGGTAAGAGAAGTGCAGCAGCAATAACAGGAATGCAGTAATTCATTGAAACGATATTCACCCTCCATGGTGAAATGCAACAATGAAGTTAACTTTCATCTGCCTAACTTTGGCACAAACCGAACCTACAAATAAGGGAATTTTAGTTGTAATTTATCACGTTTATATGAAACGAACCTGCATGTTTGGTTCATTTACTCCAGTTACTTCTCTGAGGTGTAGTCACTCAACTGTGCTAAGGTAAGGCAAGTGCAGCAACAATAACAGGAATGCAGTAATTCATGGAAACGTTTTTAACCCTACACAGGTCTCACTCCATGGTGAAATGCAACAATAAAGTTAATTTCATCTACCAAACTCTGATCTGTTGTCACCAGCCACCAGACCCTAAAAATGAGTGAATTTTAGTTTTAATTATCACGTTTATTTGAAAGGAACCTGCACATTTACTCCAGTTACTTTTCTAAGGTGCAGGCACTCACCTTTACTAAGGTAAGGCAAGTGCAGAAGCAATGACAGGAATGCAGTAATTCATGGAAACATAGTTGCATTTCACCATGGAGTGAGACCTGTGTAGCTTTAATAAAGTTAACAGTTCTTTGATCTGTTGCCATAAGCAGACCCTACAAATGACATAATTTTTTATAGTTTATCTAGTTTATTTGAAACGAAGCTGCATGTTTGGTTCGTTTGGGTCATTACTTTTGAGGTGTAGTCACTCACCTGTGGTGAGGTAAGGCAAGTGCAGCAGCAATGACAGGAATTCAGTAATTCATGGAAACGTTGTTGCATTTCACCATGGAGTGAGACCTGTGTAGCTTGAATAAAGTTAACAGTTCTTTGATCTGTTGCCACAAGCAGACCCTACAAATGACGAAATTTTAGTTATTTACCTCATTTATTTGAAACGAATCGGCATATTTGGTTCATTACCTCTGAGGTGTGGTCTCTCGCCTGTGCTAAGATAAAGGGAAGTGCAGCAGCAGTGATGCATGGAAACGTTATTGTGGCATTTCACCATGGAGTAGGACCTGTATAGGGCAAATAAAGTTAACTTTTAAATGCCCTCAAACACAAACCTCTGAATTTGCTTCAGGGCAGCCAGTTTAGGCCTGATGTCACAGCTCTTTTGAGACAGAAATGCTCAGTAGCTTCATTTTACACATCGATCGTTAAGGTCTGGAGTCATGCGGCGGGATAGTAAATAACACATGATCGTTTCTGCGTCTCCCGGTGGAAAGTGTTGGGCAGTGCACTTGTGGCCAGTTTTATGCCCCAAAGCCCTTTTCCCCCTTTATCATGGGGGCTGTAGCTCAGCATAAACCGTGGCCCCTTTTAAAAGTTCAATTGTTTGCCTGTAACCCCGACTCCCCCTCTACCCCGGCCTGGCCTGCGGCTCTTTCAAGCCGCCAGGACATTCCCCCATCTGGGGTCATAGGTCGAGATGCGAGGTTGGAAGGTTGGGAACAACTCGCAGACAAAACTTTTAGTAGATGGGTTGAAATGAAAACCTCTGTCTCTCTTTCTCTCTCTCTCTCTCTCTCTCTCTGTATCTCTCTCTCTCTCTGTATCTCTCTCTCTCTCTGTATCTCTCTCTCTCTCTGTATCTCTCTCTCTGTGTATCTCTCTTCCCCCATACCATGCCAAATTCCTCAGCTCCCAAGACAAAAGAGAGGGAGAGGGAGGAGTTTTTCACATGATAATGCAGGAAAGGACCTTAGTCTTTTTTTCCTCCCCTCAGCCATGGGTTGCCATTGCAGAAGCATTCCTCAGCTGATCATGTTGCCCAATACACATAGTGACTTCAGTCTAAAGTGTGGTGGCCTCTAGATGTAAACATATACGAAACATAGAAATGCACAGTACATTTCTTTTTTTTTTAATAAATGAATGTGCACCCATTATAAACCCCATTATTAAAGTACCCATATCTTATTACATTTTTATTGTATTTTATATTTACCCCTGAGGTCCACTTGTAACAAGCTCAGTTTTACACGTCTAAAACATTTTTTTTTTTGTGACTTTTCCAACCTCTCCTTATTCCTTGAGTTAAAGATTAAAGATGCCTTGGCATTCCTAGTCATTACAAATGGATGTCTATGTAAATGACCCCTGTTCTGATTGGCTGTCCCATATTGTGCCATTTCAGTCCAGTTCAAAAGTCATAACTTAACTTGATTGTGAATGGGAGAGAAGAAACTGCTGTAGTCTGAATAGACAATGTAAATGAACTAATATAAATAATGTAAATGGACTGATTTTTGTGACTTCACAAAGACAGAGAGTTAATGACAGGCTGTGTTTGCAGCTTAGTTTCAATATATGGACTAAACAGGCTGATGAGTGAACTGTACTTAAACAACTTTGACAACTTTTTTCCTTTTTTTTCCCCAAACAATGAGACACATTTGTTTTCCATGACATTCATTTCTTTCGTGCACATTGGATTTTCCAAATATATTAAGTAATTTATGAGCCCCTGAATGTTTAACATGTATGTTTTATGGAAATCCAATTTTGTCAAAGCATGTGGTGTTGACTTTGGTTTCTGGAGTTAGTTTCTGCATTTTTTTGATGGAAGTGTATACATGTTCTTGGTTGATTGTGGCCTTAATGGCATTTAATTGGATATTTTTATCGCAGGCATGTAGTGCGGCCCATGAAAGATGCGTAATTGAGACTACAGTCTAGTGTTGTATCTGGAGTCAGCAGTAGGATATGAGTCATAGGACCCGGTCATATCTTAGACCAGTTGCTGTGGACAGCATAGTGTAATGGGTTCGGCCTCTCAAAGGCATCTTTCGATGAATCATTCTATCGGGGGACCGTGACCCACTTGTCCAGTTGAAATAGTTGTGTAAAGAGCAATCAATAAATAAATAAATGATTAGCGGGTCATGAGTTCTGCATCTATTACTGCCTCAGATATTTTTTTTTTTTTTTTTTTTTTTTTTTTTTTTTGATTAAGTGCTGACGGTATTCACCTCCGGCTTTCCGAAAGCAAATGTTAGAAAATGTCGTCTAAAGGATAACCGCGCTGTTAGGTTCATGCAGGGAGAGTATAGTCTCTCTCTCTCTCTCTTTCTCTTTCTCTCTTTCTCTTGAGTTTGGGGGATGAAGGGGATGACTTTGAATTCCTCGCCAGTCTTGTTCATTTTTGCCTCACATCTTAACCCTTAAAAATGAAAATGATGCAGAGTGTAGCAAACGCATCAGCTCTAGAGCTCCATGGTTGAATCTGACATTTCAGACTGCAGTAACGTGCTCTCGCTCAAATTAACTCGCTGCGCTTGTGCCAAGTATGAGAATTGTCTTTTTTTGCTATATTAGGATAATGAGTTATGTCATTATCATTACTACTGAGTTATATCAGTTTTCTCCTAGTCACAATATCCTGTCACTTCTTGCACTTTTCCACTGACCATGAAATATTTACTCAGATTTTTATGCTTCCTAGTGCCTGTATAACTCCCATTAAAAATTTACCCCACATCTGAGTACCACTTGCAGCACTGAAGGTCTAAATTTTGTCATGGATCGATTTAGCACAACACCCAACTGCCCATTCTCTCCCATAACACTTGAATGGTTTGGAGTACTTTCTTGATTCTTTTGTGCACTAGGGGGTGTGATCTTTTGGTGTTTTGTGGGCATCTTTATTTATTTATTTTTTCCCCCTCCCCCTCTGCAGAACACATAATGATGAGCATCCCCTCCTTTCCCTTTTTGCATGTTTGTACATGTATCGCCAAAGCTGTGGTAGCTAGCATCTCTGATGCACATTTCATATTACTTAATTAGTTTTGGCTGCTGTCACGATTTTAGATCACACTCTAATTTCCCAAAAGCTTTGTAGCTCACCCAAAACCCAAAAATCAGTGAGTCTGAGTCTTCAACTGTGGCTCTGGAATAGTTATTTATTTTTATTTAATCTTTGAAACTTGCCTGCACAAACAACTGTGAGCTAATAAGATGGTTTCTTTTACCTTGCATTGTATAGGATAACCTTTTTATCTTTTTGAGGGCAATGAACTGTCCTTCAGAACCAGATGAAAGGTCATGTGCTAGCTTTTAAGCTACGTCTTTGATAAGCTACACTATCAAATATCTGGTGTATTTCATATGTGTGGGGTGCAGCTGGACGGAGGAGTGCTACTTTCTTCCCAGGCAAGCATAATGGCTTCTATACCTCACAGCAAGCAGGCCACAGTGATTGTGCCTCACCTTCTATTTCCTCTCAGGCACACAGAGTTAATGTTGCATCAGCATGCCTTGAATGCCAAGCTTGTGGAATAACCTTTGACCTCTTAGTGGGGTGGGGTAAAGGAAAGGCAAAAAAAAGCAGATGAGTGGGGGGATGGTGGTCCTCTCAGGTATTGCGAATACAGAGGGAGAAAGACAAGAGAAGGGGAGGGGAGGATGGTGAGGCCTTTCGTCACGTAAAGCTGCCTTTCGTTTGCCGCGCCATTTGGTGCCGTTAAGCATGAGAAAGGGAACCATACATATCAAGCATAAAAGTGCTGCAATACAATAGCATCACTGTGGTAATAAGCTTGCATCTCCACAGGAGACCTTAATGTAACGGGATTTTAGTCCATTTAACTATTTCTGTTGGTCTATTCATTATGAAACATCCTCAAGTAATAAAGTTATGACGTGACTGTGACTATGTTCTTTATATCCATATTTGGTAGAATGCAAAAGGCAAATTCACAGACCTTAAAGTAGCAGCCTTAATGCGAAGTTTGATACACTCAAGCTTTGATCGTTATCAGCATGTGTGGCCACTCTGTCCACTACATAATGGACCGTGATCCAATTGCTTAACTAGGCTTCGGGGGAGCATTTTCATTGACTTTAAGAACCTCCACATAAGCTGGCCTTCTCCACCTAGACCATAATCAGCTTAGAACGTCCCTCCATGCACTCTTGTTACGAAGAGACTGGGAAAAGGAGAGACAAGGCTGTAAAGGACCACCCCCTTCCTCCCTACCCCACCCCCTTCGCCCGCCATTTCCAGCATGGACTGGAGAAGCCCGCTCGCCTGCTGCAGTCAACCAGACATTTACTTAAGGTCTTAAGGCCTGTTAGTCAGATTTGTTATTTCAGTCAGTGACACTAATTCCGAGGCCTGGTGAACTGTGCATTGCAGAGTTTGATCTTTTTTTTTTTAATTCCAAAATTTTGCTTATCTAGTTAGCGGGTTCTTTAGGGGAGGGGGGGGACATCTACCCATATTGTCAGTTGTCTTCCCAATAGTTTCTGTTTAACTTTACATTTCCCAGCCGTCCAAATATGTAGGGAGTTACTTGGTTTTTTTTTTTCTTTTTTTCTGGAAGGCCTCTGTACTGTTGTATCAAATGCAGCTCAGAAATAACTTTTTAAAAAATGTATTTCATTTTTCGTTTTGTTACAAATAAGTTGGCACTAATATGCAGATATACAAACTGTGGTGGTAATAAAATGATTCACCTAAAAAATAGTTTATTAATAGGCTCACTTTGTTGTGATTTGCTGTTCAAAGCCACCTGAACCATTGCATTAGGTTGCAGTTTATTCTAATCATATTAACTGAAATATATGATGAACTTTATTCACTTCATTTATTCTTTGTTTTAAACAACCTCTCTCAATCTCCTATGGTAGTGTTTAATTTAAACATGTATTTCTCAGTGTCCCTTATTTATTCAAAGAGAAGTAAGTGTCCTGAAATGTCCTAAATTGGTTTTGGATATTCCAGTTTCATTAAGTGTATAGACAGCATTATTAAAGTCACAATTACTACATAAACAACTGATCGCAATTATTAGATCAGGTAGTTATTTTTCACAATTGTTAGCTTTCACGGTCATGTTTGAATGGGAATTAGATGTTTTCTCAACAGTTGGTTTGAGGGAAATATATGTAACTGAAAGACAATGGGGAAAACTTTCATTAAGATTGCACGGGTCTTACAAAACCATCTTCTGACGGCTGCTTTAGACGGCAGCAGTGAGGAATGTTTGTTTGAGCTCCAGCTGTGCCTGTTTAGTCTTGTTCTTCAGCTGCATTCAATTAACAAAAAATAATACATTTGTTAATTGCAATTCCTTTTGTGGAAATGGCTCATCAGCTTCGGTTTTATGTTTGAGACACATAATTCAGTGAATGAATTATTGTGATTCGGAGCGTCATGATCATGCAAAGGCATTTTTATTAGCTTCCTTTTTTATAAGTGATCTCAAATGCTTAGTATCAGGATGGTTGGTTGCTCTCTTCATTGCCCTTTCTATCATACTGTTGTCAAACAAGAATCCACAATTGCATTAGATTATAATTATATAGTTCTCATGTATGTCTTGTGCACATGGGAATTGTTGATCTGGAGACGGTACAAACCAGAAGAATTTATCTCATTTGTCCGTATGCACTGTGGCTAATTGTGTATGTGTGTGTGGGTTTTTTCTTTTTTTCCTGCTTGAAAAGTTTTCTTTTTTAACTAGTATTCTTGCTCTAATTGAGAGCAGTGTTTGGGTAGAGAGGGCTGGTTAGAGATCAGCGTGAAGGAGGCCCCCCTTTGGCTGAGCTGTTTTTACAGGTCTGGCAGTAGGGCTGAACACTAGCCGCCATATTGGCGAGTGCAGTCTATCCTTAACCTCGTTATCGCAGACCTTTTGTAGGGCAGCCGTAATCAGCTGGATATGGAGTGTGGTTCACTGAATACGAGTTACCTTTTAGAGTATGTGTACTTTTCTGCCTGTATGTCTATGCTTTACCTTACATATTGGGAGAGGAAGTTGTGTGTGTGTGTGTGTGTGTGTGTGTGTGTGTGTGTGTGTGTGTTTTCGAGGTGGGGGAGTTTGGTGTAGGAATGCTCTTTTCTGTCTTGGAAGCCCATTGTTTCTTGCTCCCTCCTCCCCGTTCTCCCCACCTTTTAGAAGCCCCCCACCCCCGGCCCTTTCAACTCCACTGCTGATTGGCTGAATGCGAAACGGCCGACAGGAAGTGGCAAGGCGAAGGTTGATTATGCTAACAGTGGTTCTTGCCTAGGATACATCCTGTGCGCGATGTTTCCTGTTCGACCTTTCACCCCTGCCACAAGCCACATATTGTTAATTAGCTGGTATTTGGCTTGTGTCTAAGTGTATATGATCAGGTTTTGTTTTTGTTTTTTTTTGTTTTTTTAAGGGTTAAGTGGTTGAGCATTGAATCAAAATCAGAAAACTTTACTGATCCCGGAGGAAACTGTTTATGTAATGATTGCAAAGAGACACAGAGACAAGAACAATAAAAAATATTGAGTCTAAATAAATAAATAAAAAATCTGTGGAAAAAACCTCAATGTGAAAATACACTATGATACATACAGAAATGATGGGTATAAATGCTATAGATAAGTAACACAGTTGAGTGAAATCTACAGACACAGATGGTAGTTTGGAGTACGTTATTGCTCTTAGTAGAGATCAGTAGCATAAGTATTGCTTATATTGCTTTGGTATATGAACTGATATTGAACAATATATTCAACAGACTGCAGCAAATAAAATAAAGCACTGTGTTTTAATAGTGACTGTAGTGCACAAAGTAAAGCAGATCCTCCGTCTTCTGAAAATATCACTTCCTTCACTTTACCTCAAAACAAGAGCAGGCGGGAGTAGAGGCTAGCACATTATAAACGATTGTGTTGAAAATGAGAACATTAACATACTATTGAAAGGCAGCTTTATCAAGCTTTTAGCTGTATCAAGATGCCACTGTATTGTTTCAGATGGAATATGAATGTTGCTAATTGTTTTGTTGTTGTTGTTGTTGTTACACTTTTTGAATGTATTATGTTCTATCGTGTCTCCTCCATGTAAATAAGAGTATATAAAACCTCTTATTGAAGAGATTATCAGTCTGATTGTGACCTGACTGAGGTAATTATTCAGCGTATTTATGAAATGAAACTGTACTGACACTCAGTATTGTGATCTGATAGTGTGTTCAGGCCTGTCATCTCTTGCCTGTGCATAGAAGTATCCCAGACACAAAAGATTTAGTAGTTAATTCTTTTCCCTCGGTTTGTCTGGTGAAGCATTCTCTCTCTCTTTTTTTTATTTTTTTTATTTATTCTCTAAAAAAGAAAAGGAGAAAAATCTCTGAAGGACGTGTGAAGTTGAATGAGAGTGGTGTGAAAATGAGCCTCACAAGCTCAACCTCATGTTTCGCGCAAGCGTGAAATGCTTGTCGAGAAAGTTTGCTGCTCACTATTAAAATGGCTGGATGGTTGCACCTTGTAAAGCATATCACCACACTTTTACACCAGTTGGAGCTCCTAACAGCTGTGCAATTTCCATTTTTGGAAATCCAGTTAGGTATCCTTGGAAGTCTACTTCAGGCACACAAGGGAAAAAATGTTGTCTTCTGTTTGTCGACCCCAAAACCCCTCACCACCCCCCAAATTGAAAAAAAAGGGAGCAAACAAAAATCTAAGGAAAATCTCAGCTAAGTCAACCATGCATATTTTGGTCATTGTTGAGAACAATGTGGATGTGGTTCTGCAGTGTCAGTTGTGTAGGCGTGTGTTTTGTGTTTTTTTTCAAGTGTGAAGCATTTGCACAAATTTCTTGTATAGGGGCCGGGAGTGTAAACGCTCAGTGTTTGTGGAGTAGTATCAGGGTTGGCGTGCTGGTTTCATGACTTGTGTATGAGGCTAATTCAAAGGTGCTCCAGGTGTGTTTGCTGTACTGTTTGTTATAATGGTTGTCTGTGCTTCTATTGGTTTTATTGTAGTGGTTAACTATGAAATTATTGTTTTTGTTATATTGGCTATATCTGTATGTTGGTTTTTGTTATTAGTGTTGTAAGTCATATAAAATAGTTATCTAATTTGTTTTGCTTTTGTTATTATTAGTGTGCATTGTTTTAATATAGGACATATATTAATAGGTCCAATAATTGTTTGTGTGGATTTATGTACCAAAAACAGGTATTATTATATTTTTACATAAGCATTTCCTCATACGTATTTTGTTGTATATAAACAGGTTGGTTTTTATTATTGTGCCTTAATGTGTAAAATGACTTCTGTTCTGATTGGCTGCCTTGTGTTGAACCTCACTTAAAAAAAAAAAAAAAAAAAAAAAAAAAAAAAAAAAGAAAAGAAAAAAAAACATCCCTCACAACTTTGGCTTCAGTGGGTGGGGTTAAAATGCTGTCGGCTGAAAAGGAAGATACATTTCCTTTGACTTTCATGACAATCAAAACAAAAAAAAAAACGAGCTCAGAATGGAATGTTCTTCAAGCTTATTTTCTACAAAAACCCATTTAAAAATTTTGAGAATTTGTTTTTTCATGATATGGGCCCTTAGATCAAATGAGGCCCCAGAATGGAAGAGAAATTATTGGCTGAGTGATGAGGGGTGTGTGTGTTGGGGGGGGGGGGGGGGGGAACTGAAGGAAGTGTCTGAAAGTGTGTTTATAATTATGAACGATGGAATGTGTTTCATTGTATGTAGCTCTGAAGGTGGGAGGGACCTGCGGAGTCCTCCAAAGCAGCTGAGACCGTCCCATCATGCACCAGGCCATGTGGGATCTCGCTCGCTTGCATGTTCATCAACAGAGGGGCCTCCAGGGGAGCCGGCTGCTGTAACGGCTGCTTGGAGATGCACCTGCTTTGTGTGTGTGCGTGTATGCGGCTTAATTGTGAATGTTTGTGAAAGTGTATGGGCGAGCCGCATTGTATATGATGGGAGTGGGTGTGTACACGCATGTGCAGACAAACGGGATGTGAGTTGTTACATGAAAAGACATAGGCTGCGTGTGTATGTGTGTGTGCACGTCTGCACCTGTGTGAATGAACTGAATGTTCTTTGCAGTGATGCGATGTGTAGGTTTTTTCCCTCTTTTTTTAATTTTTTTTTTATTCTTTTTGAGATGAAGCAATGGGTTGTCAGAACTTTTGGTGTGATTGAAAATGGGCAGGGGAGCAATGCATTGCATGCATAAACCTGAATTCCAGTTTGAGCTTGTGCATTGGCTTATTTTTTTACACATTACATATTTGCACACATACACTAACTCTAAAGTGTCTGGCAACACCTTGCCTTTTCAATTATCTCCTATTGAAATGAACAGGGTAATTGTTTATCAGGTTACATGAACACAACCTGCTGAACATTCAGGGGCACAAAATTCGAAGTTACTTTAAGAAAAATGACACAGTTTTATATTTTGCAACACTCAGCTTCATGTTAATCAGAGTGCCTTGATATGAAGTGTAGGTTTGATCTTCAGTAAGTCCTGAAATTTTTGCACATGTTGAGAATCTTTCGCTCTCGAAACAATTTAAATGCCAGAAAAGGTTTGAGGAGTGCCACCATCACAAGAGAATAAAATGCAAGTCCACAGCAATATTTCCAAGATAGAATTGTCACAAATGCTGTCAGTAAAGGTTAGGTGTGATATCTGTCTCCTCTAAATAACCTTAATTAATCTTACAATGTTAAAGGGCCCGTATCATAGAAAACAAACACACAAAAACCTCTGCTTTTTTGAGATGAGGTGGATTAATGTGACAAGTTTTTAAACACACCATTTATTCAGTAGTTCATTCAGTGCATATTTGGAGATTAAGCGGCAGAAAAAACTAAACAAAAAAAAGTTTTGAGTCACTGTTTTTGTGTTGTCACCAAAATCAGTTCACTTCCATGTAGCTGCCCATTCAACTTCCAGCGGTCTAGCCCTACCTATTCGTTACATAAAGTGTTTCAGGCTGGACTGCTTTTTGAATGAGGCGCAATATACAACAGTTAGTCAGAACAGAGCTCACTTACATATCTGTTTTAAAGGCGTAGTAACAAACATGGCCCAATTTTTTTTTAAATGAGTTATAAAGAGAGGCTGGATAAGGTCCTATAAAAATGAGTTATGACTGTTTTTGGTACGTAAGTTCACACAAAATTTTTAAGGGGACTCTGAAGGTAAAAACTGAATGCAAGAAAACCCTGGATTTTTTTTGCCTTTGAAACTGGCTTTTTTGTATTAATAAACCCATTTTGAAAAGCTAGGTGTCCCCAAACTTTTTACACAGATTTGATGGTTGTGTTCCCAACTATTTTGTTAGTGCCAATTCACTTTCAGTTCTACTTAAAATCTTTAAGATTGAGTAGCCCCTTCAGTGGGGGGGTGGGGCGCGTTGGGGGGTGTTGGGGCTTTCTTTTGAAATGCACAGTTTGACCCTGCCCCAGCTGTAGGACAATACCATAAAATGACCCCCAACCTCCACAGAATGAGCCTCGCTCTCTTGCTCCTGGGAGTTCTGAAGAGCCTTCACTTCTACCCCCTCAGAAGAACATTTTCTACTTCTTTCCATTCGTCTTCCATTGTCTACTTTCAGTATTGCACCCTTTATCTTGGAGGTCTGTTATTAGTTGCAAGAAGGGTTCTTCCACCTTTAAAAGTTTAAAAGTTTATTCTGTCAAGTTTTGTCATTTTTTTCTGCTCTTTTGTTTCTCCATTGAACCTCATTACATTGAACCTTTTGCTACAGAATCTGTAGGATACAGCAATGATCAACAGGTCTCCAGTAAGTCTCCTAATGTACTGTCTGGGCGGTGGTTGCAAGTAAGGCCCACTGTAATGATGGGCTCATCAGTGGAAGCAATATGCAGATCTAGCTTTGAAATTTTAATTAAGAATGGCTCCCCTGTCGCCCCCGATCTCCAAACAATAGCTAGATGCACAAAAAAACCTCCATCCCCCCTTTTTTTTCTCTCATGACTCTACCATGACATGAAGCAACAGAAATGTTTTTGCATCGGATGGCCCATGATGGCGAAGATTCACAAGGGTTCGTGTGTGGCAGGGAGGGGGAGGATGTTTGTTGGCAGTTGAGGGGATGGAGGGGCCTTTGTGTGTGTGTGTTTGTGTGTAAAGCATTAAAGGTGGGGGATGGGTGGAGATAGCCTAAAGCCATTGATTAGCACGAAAACGGAGACTTGTGAATGGAATGATTTTGAAACTTCTTTTGACTTGTAGTGTTACGAGGCCTTTATTAGTTAGCTGATCATCTCCCTTATGGCTTAAAAGATACGAGGGATCAACAAAATGGCCGACACCACCAACTCCGACATCTTGTCTGAAGCCATCACTGAAGGAGTGATCCAAGATCAGGGTGCTCGGCCCTGTTGACGTTTGCATGATTGACTTGATGCACCCGAAACCTCAACAATAAACACAATCTCAAGGTGTGGTGATAGAAACTGGGGGGTTGTTTTGGTCATGCTCATGTTCCTAATCTCTATGGTGGAAACCGCCTTGGGTGCAGCTTTTGTGACCTGGTTGGCTCTTTTTACCCGCCATTTTCCATGGTGCCTGGAGAGCAAGAGGCGGAGGGTGGGGAGTGCCTTTCACCCCATTCTTCAACCGGTGGGTGTGACCTCCAAGGTTCAGAGGTCATCAAGGATTCTGCTCTTAACCCTTTCCCAGAGGCTGCAGAGGTGGTCTTAGAGAGCTTGGGCTCCTCCCTCGTGACCCCTGGCGTGAACTTCCTTCCTGGTTCTTCTGCGCGCCCTCTCCGTTCCTTCAGACCAAAGACGCCCTCTAGAGTCTCCGGTGGGCAACAGCAAAGGCCTGCGCCCTTGCCATGCTTGCTTGAAATGAAAGGCTCCAAAAAAAAAAAAAAAAGGCAAGCATTTGTACCATAGTGTTTATTGAGCCACCACCCCCTTCAGCCTTGTGGGCACTATGTTGGGAAGTCATGGTACAACAGACAGTACTGGTGTACGCTTTTGCTTTTTGCTCTCGTCAGCATATTGTTTTCTTCAGGTTCAGAAAGGTTATTCACTCACCATCTCTCTTGATATTGTGGAACACCTCTATGTTTTATGTTTCTTAGTGTCTGAGGAAAGTGTGTCCAGTCACTCTATCAAAAATATTGTGAAATTAGGCATCTTCATTTTGTCGTGTGTGTGTGTAGGTATGTTTGTGGATGTGTGTATATCTGTCACCCCCCCCCCTCCCCGGTCTCCCTCATGCGTCCGTCTCAGGCTCTTCCTCTTTTACTCCACATCCCCCGTTAGCCCGTGCGCTGGGTGGCTTCCAGGGCAGCTGGCAGTGTACTACAGTCGTCAGTGTCCGGTTTCAATATACCCATTCAATCTCCACTCACTGCGCTCTCCCACCCTGCTCATGCTAGCCACAGGCAGCAGGCTCTGCAAGCTGGCAGTGCTCACACACACACCCCACTAGTTTTTCTCAGCTTCACCATGTTTCACTATACTAGCCACTTGATTGTGTGAGATTGTGTGTTCCTTTTGGTTAATATATAAATAATATGTATATCCATTTTTCCCCCTTGTTAAACTACCAAGTACATGTGAAAGTGGTTGGAAAAAAATCCATGTACTTACACAGTAGAGAAACCATGTACCATAATAACCTATTTTTGGTGGTACTTCATCAACATTACTTCTTCCCTCTTTCTTACTCAGCTGCTGACTGAGCAGGTTTTTAAGTCTTTTTTTTTCCAAGAGAGATGTTTGGGGTTTCAAAGGAAATATGTTGCTGTAGCTTTTATCCTCAGCCATGAAATTTTACAAACACTGGAAAAAAAAACACAATGGTAGAACATGTAAAGGATGAACCTCTAAATGTTGTTTAAATGTTGTATACGGAGGGAAGAGTCTATACAGCAGTCTAACCAGGGGCATGGGTCAACTGCATTGATTCTGAAAATGTAAAAATTGATAAGCAATATTTAATTTAAAAAGAGACCTACTCATTAACATATGGTGATTAATAACTGTACACTCTTAATAGAAAAAAGGTGCTTCAAAGTTTTCTTTTAGCAATACCATAGAAGAACCACTGCATTTTCTATAGAACAATTTTTATAAGTGAGGTATAAATGAGATGTGCCACTTTATGAACCCTTTACATTGTGAAAAACTTTTAAACCTAAAAAATGTGCTACACACTCCTGCATCTCATTTGCAAAAATGCTCCTTTTAAGATTGTTCTGTGGCTTCACACAAGGAACTCTTCCTTCCCCTTTCTTTTTATTTGGTGCTATGTTGAATGCCTTGGTTTTGTCAGGGTAAACTAGTTTTATCACTTCCTAAATTTCAAAAACGCTTTATGAAATGTAATGGCGTGATTGCATGCATTTTATGATATGAATATGAACTTCCACTGGTGGACCAAGCTTTGATAGGCTTGATAAGCCTCAGTTTCTGTTCTGTAAATCTCACTATAAAAGATATTATGAAATCGGACATCTTCATTTTGTCACATGTTAATCTCTCTCTCTTTCTCTCTCTCTCTCTCTCTCTCTCTCTCTCTCTCTCTCTCTCTCTCTCTCTCTCTCCCTCTCTCTCTCTCTCTCTCT
>JBBPCZ010000028.1:9940882-9955081 GCA_037974445.1 Brycinus macrolepidotus
CTCTCTCTCTCTCTCTCTCTCTCTCTCTCTCTCTCTCTCTCTCTCTCTCTCTCTCTCTCTCTCTCTCTCTCATATATTCATTTTACAGGACCAGAAAACTCCAGATTAGAAACATTCCACCCCATTTACAGTGGGAGGTGAGTCTGCTATTTGTGTGTAATAAATGAATGTGCGTTAAACAGTTTGTTTCCGTATGGTAGATGCTCCTACCCCAACCATGGCTTAATTAAGTGGCTAATTTGAAGGTCAGTAAATTGGAGCTTTTTGGAGAAATAGAATGGTTTAGCCTCATTATAAACTAGAATCCTTGTACATAGATAATAAATGCTCCAAGTTTAGCTACAGAGACACTCAAGTCCTTCAACAGGTCTCTTAGCAGACAAGAAGGGAGTAAAATTAAACTGCATTACCTCAAAATAAAACCAGCGCCTTTATAATTTAAACTGCACTGCCTATTGATATTTTGGGCATACCTTCCAAAAATGTTTAGAATGCAGAGAAGTGTTTTCAATATATTAAGCTAAACAGTGTGTCAAATGTGTCAATATTTGACACCTTTACCTGATGAGTAATGCCAAAGCCCACACATTTAATCTGTGCGTCTTTTGGGCCAAAAATTCAATTTGCGTTTTTAACTGTAGTTTCGAATTTTTTGAGGGAAATTCCTGCTCTTTATATAATGGAAGACACTTTAATGAACTTGAAGTTGAGGGAGTGAAAGCACTGTTCTATGTGAACTTTTTTTTTTCCCCCCTTTATTGAGTTACAACAAGAGAAAAAGTGGCCAAGGTACACATAATCTAATGAACACTGCCTGATTAAGTTTCAATAGATAGATAATTGGAGATAAGTCTTAAAGGTCATTCTAAAATCTAACAAGGCATGCCAGACTCAATGCTACTCCCGTCGGATGTTCATGTCTGCTGTGAGAAATGAATGAATTAATGAATCATTTGGCGAATTAGTGGATTGAGTTTTCCAAAACCAAAAGTTTAAAAATGTACGCTTTCCTTGAAGTCTTAATCTACAATTTATTGCTTTTTTTGTGGTGATCAGTCAGTCCACACTGTTGAGATAATCTCAGTGCAGATATAGAAGAAGAAAACATTTGTGCTGTTATTATGAATTAGATTGAAGTTTGAGTGCTTATGATTACTCCTGTCACATAGAAATAATGTCGTACCTGATACATAATGTCGATACGTAATATCTTCTAAGTTAGGAGGACTGGTTCCTTCAGTTTTTCTGCAAATGAAAACGGCTAAATATACTAAGCGTTTAATATGTTGCTATTGGTGTCTCCAAATGCTTGACAGGCAGTATGTGAGATAGGTGTTTAAGTGCGGGGCGTGGCATGGAGCATGTTGTCTTTAATGGCTGCTGTAGTGACAGGCTGCAGCTCAGGCAGGGCGGGTCTCTCTCAGCTTGGCCAGCCTCCACTGGGCCATGCCGCTGCCAGCCTCTACTCCCTCCAGCAGCCACAGGAGGGCAACAGATTGCACTTCAGTGTGCATCGCTGGCAAAGCTGTCAGTTTAAAGAAATTTGTGATTAAGGACAGCAAATACACTAAGTATTGGGACACCTGACCATTATACCAACAGGGACTTTAATGACATTGCCTTCAAATACATAGACTTTAATATGGAGTCGGTCCCCTCTTTGCAGCTATAACAGCTTCCACTCTTCTTGGAAGACTTTCCACAAGATTTTAGAGTTTCTGTGGGAATTTCTGAGACGTTGGACGAGAAGGCCTGGCTCGCAATCTCCATTCCAGTTCATCCCAAAGCTGTTAGATGGGGTTGAGGTCAGGGCTCTGTGCGGGCCAGTCAAGTTCTTCCACACCGAACTCATGCAACCATGTCTTTATGGAGCTTGCTTTGTGCACTAGGGTACAGTCATGCTGGAACAGAAAAGGACCTTCCCCAAACTGTGTTAGGTGTTTTCACTACTTAAACACACCTAGTTAACCAATTTAGTGAATCACGTGTGTCTGAGAAGGGAAACTGTCAAACTGTGCTGGACTAAAGACATCCAGGACGACAACTGATGTATCTAGCATCCTTTGCATTTAGCATAGGCCATCATGGAGAGCAGGGCTGATCCTGTCTGTGGGACTGCCACCTGCTGGTTCAAGCCTCCACTGTGTGGTTTAAAAGTTTGACATCATTCTCCTACCTTTTCTTCCCCTTCATCTTCTGCAGGTGCTTGATGGTCTTCTTGCCCAGTATGGAACTGTTGAGAACTGTGAACAAGGTATCAGACTTACACAAAGTCCCATGCACCTGATGGCATTGCACACACATTGTCCTGTGAATAAATATTCATTTTATTTACCATATTGTTATTTTGTTACCAAAATCTCATAACTGAATGAAAAAACCTTAATGTCTTAATTCTCTCTCTCTCTCTCTCTCTCTCTCTCTCTCTCTCTCTCTATCTCTCTCTCTCTCTCTAGTTAACACAGAGAGTGAGACTGCTGTGGTAAACGTCACTTATGCTACTCGGGAGCAGGCAAGACAGTAAGTAATTTTAATTTTTTTGGTTTGTTTCAAAAATTCCACTTTTGCTATACTGCTGTTACAGTCCCTTTGCCTGTATTACTGTAAAAAAAAAAAACTTTCCATGATAAAAGTCTAAAGTAACTTTTATTCCCCTTGTTTGGAGAGGAAGTGTGATCCCAGACACGTTATAATCCAGTCACACATCAAACTCCATACTTCAGCACACCTGTGCTGGGTCTGCATCAAGCTGACAGTCTGCACATCAGCGGAGCGCAAGTTTCAGTGTTAAATAGCACAGCTGTGACATCTAGTGGAGCATTAACCATACTGCAAGACCACTTGTGGAGAGTACAAGCCCTCTATTTGATGGTTCATTGATTCTCAACTGGAGCTGTCAGCTTTTAATCAGACAATAGTCAGTCAAAGTAAAGATGAAACTTCACGATGCTCCAACTGCGCAGTGATGATAAGACGTGAGGATATCATTATTCTAGTGTTTGTAAAGTGCTTTTTGTATATTTTAGAGCTATCCAGAAGCTGAATGGGTACCAGTTTGAGAACAACGCTCTGCGTGTGTCCTACATACCTGATGAGAGCTCAGATACAGACTCCCAGCGTGGCCCTGACAACGGCCGTCGCCCTGGATACGGTCCCCGTGCCAACAACCGGCAAGGTTCCCCTGGTGCAGGAATTCCCTCCAAACACCAGCACGCTGATATCCCTCTTCGTCTCCTCGTGCCCACCCAGTATGTAGGGGCCATCATCGGCAAAGAGGGTGCTACTATCCGCAATATCACTAAGCAGACCCAGAGCAAGTGAGTGCCAGTTGATGACAAAAGTGGAAAGTGGCCATTTTTGTCACATGTGAACACAACACACCACACCACAGCACACAGTGTGAACAATGTGAAATTCTGTCTCTGCATTTAACCCATTCACCAAGTGAAGCAGCGGGCAGCCAGAAACACAGCACCCGGGATGGTATCTTGCTCAAGGGTACCTCAGTGGTGCCACTGGCAGTCCAGGGATTCAGTTCCACAAACTTCCGATCACAGGGCAACTCCCTAACCACCAGACCACCAGCTGCCTGGGTGGCAAACATGGTCTTGGGCAGATTAAAGCCAAAAATCAAATTTACACAATTTTCTACACTTTTCCCATATGTAGTCAAATCATGTCTGTTGTCCAAAGTTGTTTAGTTTTTCATTAGAGCTACAAGGTTAAAGTAGCTTAAGAAACTAATTTTCATCAGCCAAACATGTATAGGCTGGTGGAATACATTTGGGGTAAATGAAGAAAATTGCCTCAAAATCTGTAACGCAGCACACCATAAAGTAATTAAATTGAAATTTCAGTTTTGCTTTGTTTGTTTTTCTTTTATTTCTCCTTACAACCAAATCTTTCTCTTTACCACCAACCTTTTCTCTCCCTCAGGATTGATGTGCATCGCAAAGAGAATGCTGGCGCAGCTGAGAAGCCAATCAGCATCCACTCCACTCCTGAGGGTTGCTCTGCGGCTTGCCGCATGATTCTGGACATAATGCACCAGGAGGCCAAAGACACCAAGACGTGAGTAACTACAAACAAGACCCTGTTCATCGAATCCATATTTCGCATTCCATCCTTCTGAACCAATCACCTAATGAAGAAGGTTACACTGAAAATGTAACCTCTAGTACTTTTTTTTTGCTTAAATAGACTAAGTAAAAGACCTAAGTGAAAAAGCTCAGTAAAATTTACCATCCCTGTAAAATGAATCATGAAAGTGTTTTAAGAAATCAAATAATTAAAGATAAATCATTATTACTAAATAAAAATAATAGAAATAAATAACTATTATTAATAAATAATAAAGATGAATTACTGGTCTTTAAGGTACTTTTAGTAAGAAATTCTGTACTTAAATCATTTTCTTTATCATAATTTTGTTAATCACATTAGCCTTTGTTGATAGTGTAACTTACACCAATTAAGACTTTCTTCAGAAAATATTAACTTCATATATATTTTACAAAAATAAATTATTTTCCTAACATTGTTTTGTTTTTTTGTTTTTTTAAAACTCAAATACACTTTTGTAATTTGGTCCTAGGTGATTAAAACAAATAAACAAACCCTTATAAATAATGTTTGATTTGGTTATGGTCTGTGGCAGAGACATCCTTTTGTTTTCAGTGACTGGTCTGTTTCTGTTGGAACAAAACCACATATGTTAATGGTAACTTCACAGGAGAGGCAAAAAAAAAAAACTGTTCATTAGTTACAAGATTTTGTTTTCTATGTTATTTTGGACGATTTCTGTTCATCTATCTACTTTGACACAAAGTAAAAGGCATCACATAAAAGACAAAGACAGCAGTGAGGTACAGAAGCACGTAATGCTTTAAGCATGGCTGAGCTGAGTAAACCTGCTGGTCTTAACTTTAATTAAAGCTGTTCAGAATAAGATCGGTTTTACTGTCTCCTCCTGCAGTGCTGACGAGGTGCCTCTGAAGATTCTCGCCCACAACAACTTTGTAGGCCGCCTGATCGGCAAGGAAGGGCGCAACCTGAAGAAAGTGGAACAAGATACAGACACCAAGATCACAATCTCACCGTAAGTGGACAGACATAAACACACTCTAAACTTCTAACCACAATTAAAATGTTACAGTTTAAAGTTCTCTTAAAACCTGATGATGATAACATGGTTTCCAAATGTGAGAAGTTTAGAAGCTGTGGTTAAAATCCATTTTAGGTTATTTTCTTTTCATTGTCATTGAACACATGTACACTACACAAAATAGTAGTAATAATAACAACACTACAGGATAATAGTTTTCTTTTATTAAATGTTGTACTGATGTTTTGACTGAAAGCGCAGTAAACAATGAGAGATGAGCTGAATGATTTTGTACATTTGTTCCTATTCTAAATTGTAAAAAAATCACAATAATAATGATAATAATAATAATCACTTTTACACGTTTTAATTCACACATAACTAGTACAGTATTTTTCGCCTTGCTGTTTTTTGCCGTGTTAAAATCAAAATAAAGTCACATTTGATCAATTAAACCATTGAGAAATCTCAGGTTCTGAGATACAGGGCCAGATGGGCCACTGATTTGTCGGCATAATCTGAAAGTGTGTGGTGTTTTGCTCTGGATAAATCTTGTAGTGCTGGAGGGCCTTCATGACTGAAGGATGATTAAGGACAAAATATGTGTGGAATCTCACTGTTCCACAGTTATAATTGGGGAAAAAAAAACTCGTGTTTGCCAGGCATTCGCTGATGTGTTCAACAATGCCTTCATACATGTTTAACATTACTACCTTGTTTTGTATGGATACCTCTATTGGTTTATCTTATTTTTTAGTGTTATTGCTCGCCATCAGTCCATCCACTAAAGTAAACACTCTACAGACTTCATTTGTGCACCATAAATTATTTCGAAGTAGCCAATGTTACACTATAAAAATTAATCGTTGTGTCCTTTTCTTTGTACAGTAAATAGAAATGCCACTAATCTGATAGTTCATTACATAAAACTGAATGTGTAAGAGATGCCCCTGTGCCAGCTGTATGGAAATGCTCCACACTAAATGTGGAGAAAAGCAAAACAAACGAGTGCAATGTGAGTAAAACAATTGTATTAAGGGGCGCCAGCATTAAACACTGCAACAAAGTTCATGAAACATTTGTACAAGAGTCACTCAAAGGAATGCAAGGACTTATTTAGGCTACATATGCTGAGAAGAAAAATCTGCAGACGCTGGAAGAGTGTTTGGTGAGGGGTTTGAGCACTATACTTTCAGAAATGCTTCAGTTAATAAACAGTTTGTTTTAAAGTATTGATGGTTTGTAAGGAAAAGGTTTCAATATCAGTACTCAAGAACCATCAAACTCAGACTGTAATCGTGCCATCATAACCTTACACCTTGATGTGCTTGCTCTGTGCAGGCTGCAGGATTTGACCCTGTATAACCCTGAGAGGACCATTACAGTGAAAGGTGCCATTGAGGCCTGCTGCCTGGCTGAACAGGAGATCATGAAGAAAGTGCGAGAGGCCTATGACAACGACATTGCTGCCATGAATGTAAGTGTCTCTGTCTCTGTCTCTGTCTCTGAGAGAGAGGGAGAGAGAGAGAGAGAGAAAGAGCAAGCCAAGATGAGTCTTGTCCCGTGTCTACTGTTGATTGAATGTAAGCTGTATTTGATATGGTCAAATTCTGCTAGTTGACTCAGATGGGTGTGTATCCTGTGCTCAAGTTTCCCTCCTCTTCCAGCAACAGACTCACCTCATCCCTGGACTGAACCTTGGAGCTCTTGGCCTTTTCCCTCCATCCTCTTCTCTGCCCCCTCCTCCTCCTGGAAATGCTGGGGTTGGTGCTCCATATGGCTCCTTTGGGGTAAGACAAGCAGCTTGGACTTCAAAAAAGTGGCTGTGGTGACCATTTTATTTATCACCATCAGGGAAAAGGTTCAGTTTTGGTGTTTTAATTCATAATTACAGATCAATATAAAAAACGACACTCAAAAGTGTCATTTTGCTATATGTTCAGTTTGCACTGGTTAATTTTTCAATTTAGTTTAATAATTACTTGATTTCATAACTACATTTGACTTCCAAACTAATTAGTCTTTTTTCTGATATTTTTTTTTGTTTTTTTTTTTGTTTCAGTGGCGAGGTATGACAAAATCCAGCCAAAACTGTTCTCATCAAAATTAAACCATAATAAATGTTTTATATTTACACACACAACTGTGGTAACGATTAAAATGTAGTACATGTACTCAGTGGTTCTTGCAGCTGACTGTATGTTTTGATGCAACTGTTGTTTACAGAATGATTAACAAATTGGCTTAACTGTGTGTACCCCCACAGGCCCCTGAGCAGGAGACGGTCCATGTGTACATCCCAGCACAAGCAGTGGGAGCCATTATTGGCAAGAAGGGGCAACATATTAAACAGCTGAGCCGCTTTGCTGGAGCATCCATTAAGGTTTGTGACTGTTGTCAAATGCATGTGCTCATGTTAATGTAACACAATTTTTTTTTTTTGTATGTTGCAATGATAAACCACTGCAGTAAAGATGAAGAACTCTTCAATTTATATAATTTATTGAAAATGGTCAAAAGCAAGCCAGTGGTCAGAAAGAGCCTACATGCCTAAGGTATGAGCAAGAATAGATTTAAACATGACACGGAGGAGTAACAATGATTAGTAATTAGCAAATGATAAAATATCAGATGGTAATTTTTTTTAATAATATTTTGTAGTATTTGTACTAATGCCTTAACCCAAATATTTGACAAATGTTTTCCAAAAAATCACAAAAGATGTCAAAGATGTACACATGTAATCTACATTAACTGAACTGTAACTATTTGAATTTCATTTCAGATTGCACCAGCAGAAACACCTGATTCAAAAATGCGTATGGTCATTGTTACTGGTCCACCTGAGGCCCAGTTTAAGGTATGGTTACAATCTTAAACAACTGTTCTTAATGACTGCTGCTTTCTCTGCCAAGCGTGTGTAAATGCCAGGTAACAAGCTTCACCTGTCAGCCATAACATTAAAACCACCTACCTAATATTGTGTAGTCCACCCTTGTGCCACTAAAACAGCTCTGACCCATTGAGGCATGGGCTTCAAGACATCTGAAGGTGTGCTGTGGTATCTGACACCAAAGCCTCAAGCAACAGTTCTTTTAAAGTGCTGTAAGTTGCGAGGTGGGGCCTCCTTAGATTTGTCTAGTGTGTCCACATCCCACAGATGCTTGATTGGATTGTGATGTGGGGAATTTTGAGGCCAGGTCAACTCTCTGTCGTGTTCTCTTTAATGGCACCCAGCCATGCACATGATATAAAAGAAAACGTGATTCATCAGACCAGGCCACATTCTTCCATTGCTCCATGGTCCAGTTCTGATGCCCACATGTCCATTATTGGTGCTTTCAGCAGTGGACAGGGGTCAGCATGGGCACTCTCACCAATCTACAGCTACGCCGCCCATTGTGCAGCAAGCTGTGATTCGATATGTGTTCGCCACCTTTCTATATTAGCCAGCGTTAATCGGCCATTTGTGCTACAGTAGCTCCTTTGTGGGATCGGATCAGACGGGGTGCTCATGGCATTTCCTTTCTTTGGACAACTTTTGGGAGGTACTGAGCACTGCAAACCAGCAACACCCCACAAGACCTGACATTTTGGAGATGCTCTGGCCCAGTCGTCTAACCGTCACAGTGTGGCCATCATCAAAGTCACTCAGATTCTGACGCCTGCCCATTTTTCTGCTCCCAACAAATCAACTTAAAGAATTAACTCCTCACTTGCTGCCTAATATATCCCACCCGTGGACAGGTGCTACTGTAATGAGATAATCAGTGATTTTCATTTCACCTGTTTGTGACTTTAATGTTATGACTCATCAGTGTAGACATTCATGTTAATTATGTTCGTGTTTATTTGCAATACCTTTAGATCATAGCAGTGATCTTTGACTATAAATGATATAGAGTTCTGCAATGTTCTTTGAATTACCTGTGTCAGTTTGGTTGTTTTCTTGAACACATTTTATTTTAGTTGTATGACAAATAAATGTTTCTGCTCTGTTTTAGGCCCAGGGCAGAATATATGGCAAACTGAAGGAGGAGAATTTCTTTGGACCTAAGGAGGAAGTGAAGCTGGAGACACACATTAAAGTAGCCGCAGCCGCAGCAGGCAGAGTTATTGGAAAGGGTGGGAAAACGGTGAGGGATTTATGTTTCTTTTTTCTTTTTCCTTTTAAGAGGTGGTTCTGTTCATTTGGCCTGTTTGAGAGAGATTAAGCAAACATTACAGATTTGATATGGACAACTGGACTAAGTAAAGACGAATGTATGGACATGATTATATGACCTTTTTCTCAGCTGTTCCTCTTTCAAAGCATGAATTGGCATTTTAGTGAAATTTCAGGCTAGCTGTGTTTTGAAATCTGATTTGAGAATCAGATAGAGCGGAATTTGTGCTCTGCAACTCATAAAATGAAAAGAAGTCAGAGTGAAGCCTTTTGCTTTAATTTGTGTTGGTAGTAGAGTCATGTTTGCTGAAATAAAATGACTTACATGCCTGAATCTCCAGAGGGAAGTGCTGAAGACGTCGATGTTTCGTTAGTGTAGCTTACACATTGCGGTTATTTGATGCTCAGCTTGTTAACTATTCCATGTTAGGTGAATGAGCTACAGAATCTGACTGCAGCTGAAGTCGTGGTTCCCAGAGAGCAGACCCCTGATGAGCAAGACCAGGTTATCGTCAAAATCATTGGCCACTTTTACGCAAGTCAGGTGAGTGCTTAATGTGTGTTTGACAAGATATTTTGTCTTCCCGTGCAGAATCTTCTGCTGACCATCTAACAAGCAAGATAATTTTGTTTTGTTCATTTCCTTTAGTTAATAACTATTGTTTGAATACTTTGAAATACATATTGTGACCATAAAATGCTTTATCTAACATCTGGTTATTGCTCTCTTTTAATGTAATTACAGAATTACATAAATAATTAATATCAAATATGGAAGGAAATACATTCTAACTTTCTGCCAAAATAATACACAAGAACTTTTAATAAAATTTAATTTCTTCTGTTCTCTTAAAAAACAAAAAACAAAAAAAAAAAAAAAACAAATATGGCTTTGATCGAAAGTTATTTCAATAAGCCACAAGTGAGAAATTATTATTATTATTATTATATTACACCATGGGATGAGGGTTCGTTTACATATTCTATAGAGATGTAGTGGAAGAATTAAAATGTTAATGTGCAATGGGACTTCAGACATTTCTGTGTTTCCTCTGCTTCTAGCTGGCACAGAGGAAGATCAGGGACATTCTGACACAAGTTAAGCAGCAGCAGAAAGGAGGGATGGGGGGCCCACCCGGTCCTCACCCACAGAATCAATCAGAGGTGGGGCCCCACCAAGGATTGCCCCAGGAGCCCAGGAGGAAGTAAGGGGCCCACGCCCCAGCTGGACGGACAGACGGACAGATGGAGGAGAAACAGCGGACTGACTGAGAGAGAGCGACACACAGACCCAGCGGTAGACAGGGAGAAATGAGCGTCAAACTGAGAGGGAATAAAAAGGAAAAAATGCCTGAGAGAGGACAAAATGTTTAGAGAAAATTAAATGAAACTAGAAAAAAAATTATTTAAAATTAAACCAAAAAAAAAAAAAAAAAAAGAGAGAGAGAACTAGTAAACAGAGACCAGATGCCAGGCCAGGTCGAGTGACTGAGGATGGCGGGACAGGATAGGTTGGGGTGGGGGGGTGGGATGGGTCTTGCAGAAATGCACTCTCTAGTGAGAGCTTATGAAATAGCTTCTAGAACGATAGCCTACAGAGGTTTCCTGAGAGAAAGTTCTAAGAAGTTTAGCACTCCTGAGAATTGTAACACACTTGGGGGTCCTCAGCCATCACCAGTCACTCTAGTATTTTAAGGGTGTGGTTTTTTTTTTGTTTGTTTGTTTTTTTGTTTTTTTTTATTAAAGATAGAGATATATGTATAGAAATGTTTATTCAGAGGTATTATTAATGAAATGCAGTGCACCGGAAGGGGGAAGGGGAGAGTGGAGAACCCATGACAAGCCTTTTGGAAATTAGGGGAGGGGTCATAGCTGTTAACACTGCTCTTTAAGTCCCTTGCAGTAGACTGTTGGGGGTGAGGGAAAAAAAAATCAAAAAGAAGAAAAAAAATGAGGTTGTAAATATAATCTTCATGAAAATGTATTGAAATACTGCACGCTCCTCGGCCGTCGTGTGTGAGACGGGAATGAGGGGAGCCGTAATACTTTTTCTTGCGTGTCGCTCTCAAGCTGAGTTCCAGTCGGCTGGCAGGGCGTGCAGTGAGGGTACAGTAAGTGGGCGGGCCAAAGCTGGCCCTGCAGTTCTATTGCAGCGGCTCAGCTCCAAGACACAGACCCCACCACCAGCCCTAATCCACGCCTGCGATGCTCGCCGGTGCGTGGCCCACACCCAAATGGCATATTTTATATATATTATATATATATGATATGTGAGTTAACCTGGCCCCTCAGAAGGAAGAGGAGAAGGGCAAGGAAAGATGATATGGAGAGAGAGAGAGAGAGCCTGTATTTTTGGAAACTGAGGTTAGACTATCTTTAAAAAAAAAAAAAAAAAAAAAAAAAAAAATTCATAATATTTACATACGATAGGGTCAGTTTAATGTCAGGACTCACTGAAATATCTGTAACACATAGGTCTAATTATTACCATGATGTATGTATCTGTGATGTATGTTTCCCATTGGTCTAATACGCAAGTTTGAGGCCTTCAGTAGCCATGCTTTCTGTATTCTGGTTTTGACCTAGAATCATTTGAAAGCCACTGAAAAAAAAACCCAGAACACAGAGCAGGTTTGTAGAGATCAAGGATCTGGTTCCTTCACATCAGTGAGGATGGTGGTGGTTTAAAAATGGTTTCTGAACTGTTTTGAAGTCACTAACAGTTCTCTGAGGTGTGTGTGATGGATGTCAGCATTAGATCTTAGACTTATTGTAAGTACAGTAGGAGCCTATCCTAGATATTAGTGCAGGAAGACCTCATTTTAAGATCATGTAAAGAATGGAAGGTGCTCCAATGTATAGCTCTCTACCCTGCCTTTGGATCAAAGGTAAACAGCATGTAGGGCAAAAAAAATGGCTTCTTTGCTCTCTCCCTCCCGCTCCGTTCGTCGTATGCCGATGAGGTCACCAGGAGCCTGGCGGTCCTCACTGATCTTAGAACAGATTAGATAAAATGAAATTAAGAAAAAAAAGAAACCTACCTCAGGGTATTGTTACCTCAGTATTCCTAACAGCTTTTTTCATTTCTTTCTTTTTTTTTCCTTTTTTTTTTGCTTGCTGGTGTTTTATATAAAAAGCTGATAGTCCTGAATGTTTTATTTTTTTAAAGAAGAAATATTTTTAGTTATTGTCGGATGTGCGCCCCCCTCCCTTATTTTCTTTGTAGTTCGTATGAGAGTGTGAATGCTTTTGTTTTTGTTTTTGTTTTGTTTTGTTTTCTTTTTTTTTTTTCCTTTCACTTTAGCTCAAAGAGATCCACAGGCAAAAGGCATGACTGTTTTGTTTTTTCAGTGGTTTTACTGAATCAGTGCCGACACTTTCCCCCCCCGCCCCCAGCTGTCTTTGGATCTGTGATGAGCTGAACTTGAAATCACTGGTCAATGGGAAGTGAGGCACTTCATGCCATTGCTTAGTGGTGCATCACGGTCATTGCTACACAATGGTCCTTTAGACTATTTTGACTCGAGTCAGAATGAGACGATTACATGTTTGTCATACAAGCTTTCATTCGTTAATGCTAACTATAGAAAGCTGACAGTGGCCCAGACTGAAGGACGTTTGTTGTGCCTCTACCTGGCCCTATATGATTAGGTTTGCAAGACCGTTATGAACTGTAAGGCTTAGGTTGGGCCCTCCGTCGCCAGGGCTGTGTTATGCACCATGTGCAATGCCATGAGTATTATTTTGGCTGATTGTTTACTTGAGTAGGCCTTGGCTGCTGTAGCCCTGCAGCATTAGCCTCGCGTTGCCTCAATACCTTTGTTGAGCTTCAAACACTGAATGTGAAATATCTGGCACCTCTTTGTTTAGGGTCGACTTTAGTCCTTCCCCATTGTCCAGTGTGTGTGCGCGTGTGTGTGGATTTTTTTTTTTTTTTTTTTTTTTTATAAATAAGTGTATAGTTTTTTGTTGGGGGAGAGTGGTTTGGGTGTTTGCGAAAAGGCAGAAACATGTACATCCTATCCTATGGCCTCAGTTAATTTTAATTTTTTTTTAACTGAATGAGAATATTGAAAAAAAAAAAAGTACTTTGGAAAACGGGAGCAAAAAAGTCAAGAAAGTGTTCACGCCATACCAACTGATTTCAGCTGTATATAATATGTTAAATGAAGCAATTGAGCAGATTTTGTATTTTTTAGAATATAAAAAAGAAAAACAATTGGACAAGGATGGGTAATACACAGCGGCTTGAACGCTGACGATGGATGGATACTGCCAGAATTTAAAACAGGCATGAGTACACAAACACCTGCGCAGGGTTAGCTGTTATCTAGCAGTCTTTTTGTGTGCTTGGTTTCATCCATGAGCCTATAGGTCTTTTTTTCGTGCTTCCCTTTTTCTTAGTATACGACAGCCCACTGGTTTCTGCTCGAGTATCGGACCCATTGCTGATGTGCGATTTCTGTCAGACACAGAGACACACACACTCGCAAACTTTTGTTCAGACTGCAGCCATTTTGTGTGTAATTTTTTTTGTTTGTGTTTTTTTTGTTTGTTTGTTTAACAGCAAGCTTTATTTGGACATGACATCTGGTTATGTACTGTTTCATCAATTTTAAAGAAAAATATAGAAGAAAAAAAGAACTAAACATAACTGAAAATCTCCAGGAACTTAGTAAAACTGCAGAAAGTATGGAAAATGTTCCATTTCAAAGGAAGGAAGAGTGTAAAAGAGATGAGAGGGAGATGGGCCAACTTTTTTTTTTCCCCTTAAGGTAGTTTTTTTTTTGTTTTGCAGAGTTGACAAATAATGATGGTTTGATTCATTTTTCTCTCGGATGATTTACTGGATGTTGTACTAAGTTGCTAAAGTCAGTACTTGCATAGTGCTGTCAGGTGTAGGTTAAATGCTACACTCATCCCCCTCCTC
>JBBPCZ010000028.1:9967707-9993313 GCA_037974445.1 Brycinus macrolepidotus
TCTACCGGAATCAAATTCCTTGTATGTGCTTGCACATACTTGGCCAATAAACACGATTCTGATTCTGATTCTGAAATGGTGTCTTTCTTGGAGAGTCCATGCCTCGATGGGTCAGAGCTGTTTTGACAACAATGGGAAACTACACAATATAAAGCAGGTGGATTTCATGGTATGACTGAATGGTGTATATAACTTTTGCCTTTTCTAAAGAACTTCTTTTTTTTTAAGGTGTAATCTAACACCACTGTGAATTAAGCTGACATAAGATGACAGTCTTACCATACTCATAACCAACATGCTTTGTCAAGTGCCTCAGTACTAGTAGAAGTAAGCTTTGACTGGAACTGGTGCTGTTAGATAACAGTTTTAACCTTCCTTTCTCACAGTGTCTGTTTTATGAGGTTTGTGCTGATGGGAGAGTGTTCCATCTTGTGTATTTCCATTTTGTAAAATGAATTGTTTACATTTCTTTTTTAACCGCTATAGTGTGAAAACATGTCTTGCAGGTTTGCCATTGACTGGTGTCCAGCAAAGCGCCTGCTGATCTTCCTGAAGTCTGCCACCACAGTGTGCCACCTGGAGCTGGATGAGGGCTACCCTTCAGCAGGAAGAGCCAGGCTACTTTGTGTGCGCAAAGATGGCAACCTGCTGGATCTTGCTACCCTGCAGGTAAACATCAGCATGATTATTAGTGAAGAATTGCACTGTAACATGTTGATGATATGATTGTCTTTTTTGCATAATACATTTTGAAACATTTTGTTGGCTCCCTATGTGCACCCTAATTTATATAGATCCACTTCTCTGGAATCAGTCTGTAGGGTTGGCTAGTATTTTTTTTTTCTAGTAAATCACAGTCACAAAGGGTGTGATTGAACAATGAGGTGGATATTCAAACATATTTGGTTCCCTAGTCTAGAACCACTTAGTTATAACATTAGTACAGTGTGGGATAGGTTACACTTTTATTGTAGCTTAACATCAGATATGCCACATTTGCAACTCAGCATTCCAAACCAAGACACGAAATATCTTGGGGCCAGTTTCCCAGATCCAGATTAAGCTTTGGCCTAGACTTAAAGAAATTTACAATGGATTAATGGAACTGAGGCATTGATACTTCAGTGCAGTCCAACACCACACTAAATCCATTTCTGGAAAACTGGTCTTTAGAGTCAGTTCAATTACTGTACCATTAATTTGGAAAGGACAAATTAAGCTTTTTAAGAGCCATTGTGAAGCTATTATGAGTGCTAAATGTTTAACAAGGTTACAATTCCATAGTAAAACTGAACGGTAAGTAGAGATCCTTGTAAAAATCAAGGCACCTGTCAACACAAGGCTTGAGTATATGTATAGTTAACAGCAGTTGTGTGTGTAGGATTCAGCTTCAGTAATACATAAAATAAAAATGGAAAGTTGCAATGTACCTGTGTATATATTTATTTGTGAAAGGAATAATATACCTGGGTTTGTATAAACCAGATGTGTTTATTGTCTGTATGTGTGTTTGTATGCATGTATGGTTTTTTTGTGCATTGAATATTGTTTCTGATTGCAGCCCCCTGTGGAGAATCCTGTATTGACAGACTGGCTTGAGTTCCTTTCCTCCAATTCGGACCTCTGAGCACAGACCACGTTTCTAATCCAGTCAGGTAGAGGAGGGGCGTTAACACTGACCATCGTCAGTTTATATATATTTTACTAAGACAGCATTCCTCTTTAACTAGTGTATAGAAAAGTAGGCATAGCATTCTTTTGGCAATACACATAGATTAAAACTATTATTCCATGCTTCTGAAGTATCAGCCTTTAAATCTGAGCAGTCATTTATCTTGTCTTGGTGTGCATTTGTTCTGTATTTTGGGCCTTCATGTTAGTGTTTAAATCTTTGTATTGCTATGTTACTGTATTTGAATGGGAAGTATTGTAGCCTGTATATATAAGCACTCTTGTTCCATAATAAATTTTATCATAACTACCTATTAAGCAGTTTCCTCTGGGATGAATAAAGTTTTCTGATTCTGATTATTTGACATTTTCCCAAGTATTTTCTGATTTAACTGATATTGTTTAAATCATAGTACAGTGAGTTTGGCATTTTGACTCATTATGATTTTTTTTTTTTTCCTTGAATTAATGGAATTGCATTTGATCATTATCGTTAAAATAGACAAAAAATTTCTTTGAGGTACAGTTGAGTTTTGACTGGGGTTTAATTGATCATACATGTAAGGTTCACGCCACTAGGGGGCAGCAGGGACTAGAGAATCTTATTAAATATTCCTTAGGGTTCCAAATCCCATTCCCACCCTCATGTTCGCAGTTTGGTTTTTCCTTCTCCGTACACCTAACCCAACCCATGAACTTGCTAATAGACAATGAGCTGAATCAGGCATGCAAGAACAGACAGTGCATAAAAATGTGCACAATGTGGGGTCGCCAAGATGTGTGATTTTAAAGCCTCTGTTTTAGCATAATCCTTAGTTCACAGTGGTTTGAAGGATACATGTTGGATAAATGAGGCTGATGTCGATTTCAAGCGATACTTACTCAATGATAAATACATTTTTAGATCCAGAATCGTCTGGAGAGCTTGTGTGTGACACACAGGTTTATGAACATGTTTTGCTTGAAGTACATGTTATCATAATGTTTAATAGTGATTTACATGGAAGTGTTTCATTTCTCATCTTGCATGGATGGCTTACAGCACTAGGAGGCAGCACACACCACCACAAACACCGCTGAGGGAGCCCTTTGCCCAAGAAAAGTCAGTGACTTAACAGAGGTTACATAACATCACAGCTCAGTTGTGTTTGTAACTCCAGGACTGGGCTGCCTGTTCTCATAAAGTCTCTCAGTGTGCTCTTTTAAAAAATATTTTGTTGTGAATTGCTTAAAAGAATAGTCCTCTTCATCTACCTTCTGTTCACCTATTTTCCTTTTTTTAAAAAAAAAAAAAATAGGTGCTTATGAAACACCAGACCAGGTTCCTGAAGAGTAGGTTTTTTCTCTTCCGCTGTCACTCATAGCTGCTCCGCACCTCAAGCATGATTCTTCGTCATACTCACACCCTCTCTACTCCGCTCGGCTGGAGCTCCCCTCCCATTGGCCAGCAGAGATGTGAGACCTTCTCCTGACTGGGCCAATGGGAACAGGCTGTGAAAAGTTGGTTATGAGGGCAGATTGACCCAGTTCTGCAGTCCATGTGTGAGGAGGAGAACCTCTTCACACATTCTGTGTCTCAAGGGAAAAATAAATAATAAAAAAAGACCAGGTGGGTGATGGTTATCTGCTCTTATGAAAGAGAGAGTCCTTGAATTTCACGCATAGGCCTCTTTCAGTCATCACCTACTTTTATGCAGGCATTCGTGATTAGGCCAGTTTAATGATGAGACGTTTTTTACTTTTTTGGGTATTCATGAAAAGAGACTATTTAATGTAAAAACAATTCTTCTCCCCAAACCATTTTTAGTGCGTTTGACTTTGATGTCATTATTACTTGTAACATATTTTGTTGTAGATATTAGTTTAATATTACTTAATTGACATGATTATTGATCATGTGGTTTGTAAATGGTTTTAGACTTCAGTTCAATTCAACTATTTATCTAGAACTTTTACAGCCGATGTTCTCACAAAGCAGCTTTTCAGAATCCAGGTCTGAGCCCCTAGTGAACAAACCAGGGGCGACAGAGGCAAGGAACAACTCCCTAAAACTCCCTGTTTGTTTATTATATTCAGTATTTCCTGTTGAAATGGTCTGTTTGAGAAGAAGATAAAGATTTGCTATTTGTTCTTCACAAATGTACAATTGGAGTATTTCTGTGAAAAGTTTTACAACGTTTCATGCTTAATAGTCGGCTGGAATAGAGAATAATACATTTATAATTGGTAAATGATTGGATTGTCTTTACTGTAGCTACAGGGCAGGATCACCATCTAAAGGAGAAGCTGGGATGATTGGTTGTTGTAGGTTTAAGATATATGTGACAAGAGCGTGAGGTGTACAACTGAGGCTTGTTTCTTGGTAATGTCCTCAAGAAACATGAGGTCATTTTTCATAGCTGTTCTGATGACACACACTTACAGATTTCCGTTTCGTCTGGAAATCAAGACAGGCTTATCCGAAATTTCCTAGTGGGTGTTCTAAAATGTTCTATAGCTAAATCTAGAGGCCCTTTTTCTCTGTATACTAAATCCAAAGTTTGAAACTTGGGTGTGATTTTGCATTCTTTCGTCTGTTCTGTCCATTTGATAAATAATGCTAAAATTTGGCCTTTTCTGTTTCAAGCAGAACTGATTATTTTAATGCTCACTTTACTGCTCGTCCTCAGAAAACAGGACATCCTTTACAACGTACAAAAATCAGTGTACAAAATGCAGCAGCAAGGATCTCAACAACAAAAAACAACAAAGAAAGCTCATTTTACCCCCATGCTGAAAGAGCTGCGCTAGGTACCTGTATCTTTCAGGAATTATATTCTTTTACTCATTTTTAAAGCTTTAGATGGCCCAACACAGATTTACCTCAGTGTTTTTGTAATTAATTTAAATTAATTTAAAAAAAATTTTTATTGTATTACAAGACGTTGCCTTACAAAAGTCTGTTATTACATTGGAATTCCTCCTTGTTTGACAGTTAACTTTGGTGCACACTTTTAAGAAACATATCCTATTGAATCTTATATTACAATTCCACACCTTTGTCTGTAGATACGGCAGACACTGTACCTCTAATAGATCACCTAGAAACCTATTATTATTATAACCTTCAGTGATTCAGGTTCAGGGCTAGATGTTCTTTTAAAACTTTTCCCTCTTTGTGGATGTGTTTGCCCTGCTTAGAATCACTGTCTGTAACCATCTTAGTACTATTTTAGGAGGTGCAAGCTTTGCTGAAACCCTTGTTCTGTTGAAAGATGACAGAATCAGGGCATCAACACTGAACAACAGCAGAGCAGGCAGTTCATTTCAATATCATAAAAGATGAGTGAAGAAACTAATGTCATTTGTCATTTTAATCCTTTCAGTGTTTTATTCATTCCAGTAGAATAAATTTGATAATTTGAGGTTTATTTGAGTTAATAGATGTAAACACAAGAAATCACAGAATAAACCGATGACAAAGTTAGAGATGTTGAAAATCACACAGGTCTTTATTTGTGCTGGGTGTCTCACAGATTGTAATGAATGTACAAGGGAGGTGTACTGGTTTTTGAAGACGCTTCGTTGTAGAAAAGTGGACTGCTTTTTTTCCCCTCCATGTTCAGTTCCTTTTTCATCCTGACGCTCACTATGACTTCTTTTTCTTATTCGTAACTACTGAGCCCAATTCAGCATGTATCTGGAAAATGACCTATTTCTTTCTTTTCTGTCGTTCAGCTTTATTTGGTCAGAGTGATCCAGAGTTCGTCTCTGAGTCAGGAATAGGACCTGATTGAATCCATTGCCAAAAGCATATGTGCAAATGGTGTACAAAACTCCAGGTATGTTTAGTCTCTGCGACCTTAGAATTTAGGACATTTGTGGAAGATAAATGACTGGCTGGGTTTCGGCCTGCCATTACAAATGCTAATTTGCCAGCAAAGTAGAGAGAATCACAAGGTAATATTCAACAAAAAGGACAAATCAGTTACACAAGTTTCAGGAAAAAGTCTTTATGATGTAAAACACATCTGAAATACATGTCTGAATATTGTTCTATAATATGCATACACTTGACATCTTATACATTTGTGCCCACATATAACTTTTCATTGAGTGTTTAAACTTTACAAAAAATATATATATTTATATATAGAATATATTATACATTTTGAAACATTTCAAGTATGTATAGATTTGAGCTTATTTACACATTTGTACAAGTCACAGGGATGTAAATTCATATGGGATAAGTTATCTGTGTTGTTTTGCATGATTGATGGGGAGAATCTAGTCATTGTCTTAAATATGTATAGCAGTCTCTTGGAGGAACATAAGCCTGACAGGAATAACCGTCCCATTATCTGACCTCTACTGTCTTCCAAACCCCCAAACCCCCAAACCCCCCCCCCAAGCATTCAGGCTGTAGTTTCCTGCAGGAGGCATTCTGCCCTTGTTCCCTATGGCTTGCCCCAGCGTACTGGAGGTCCCAGTTTAAATCTGAGTCCATTCTTTCTGTTGTCCTGTTCAGGGCACTGGTTTTGCTGGCTGAATTTCATCAGCTATCTCAGGCTGATAAATGAAATGTCAAAAACGTTACGTTCATTTGAGTCTCCAGATAGCATCTGGTGCTCTGTTGTCCCTTCAGATTTGTAAGTAATGTTCTTAATGAAAAGTCTTTCAGCACCATCAGTGCCAGTCAGCTGTTTGTGGAGTACTCATGAAAGGAGCACCAATGCTCATTGTGCAAAGTCTTCCATTAAGCTCACCACCACCCACTACTTTGAGTCAGCTGGCTGGTAAATCTGGCAAGTCCAGAGCCTTTCAGGCATCAATGCGGAAGGAGAGGAGCTTCTCAGAGTGCATGTTGTTGAGGGTGCGCAGGTCTGGCAGTTTGAGCAGTAGCTTGGTGAAACGAGAGGCGTCACCAGGAGCACTCTTGCTGACAAGTGCACGGAGGGCTCGGATCAGGCTCTCCTGGAGCATCTCCACTGAGTTTACGTTCTCAATGCCAGAGCGATCTAGACAGAGGTGGAAAAAATGGGAATAAACTTTTTAGCATACCCCTATAACCAATGCAAGACGTTATTTCTGTCACTTTTATTCCCTGCTATTAGTGTATGACATACACAAATAAACAAGAAGATAGTTATTTGATTAAAGATCAAACTAAATACTCATTTCAAAACAAGGCGCCTTTCATCGATGCTTACCAGCAGACACCAGCACCACGGCAGTAAAGAGTCCCAGCTCCTCTGGAGAGAGCTCAAGTGCACTGAGTTTCTCACTGAAGTCAAACATGGTTCCCAACAGATCTCCCATTCCCATGTTCTTCAGAGCTTCTAGGCTGTAGGTGGTGCCAGAGATGAATGTTACGCTCTTCTCCTTAACATTGAACAAGGACGCAAAACGCACCATCAGCACCTGTTGGAAACAACAGAGAGAGAAAACAGTTCGTAAAACGTTGTGTAGGAGCATGTTATGAAGGTTTAAAATAGTTCTATCTATAGCTCTATCTATAGTTTATCTTTGGTGAAATCATAACTTCCGTTACTGCTATAATAAAGATCTAATTCTAGCTTACTTCCTAAACTGATTCTCACATGCTCACAGATAAACAATTCTTGAAAGTGCTCCTGGGATCGGTTGAGAAAGCAACCAACAACAACAAGAATTTTGAGACTTTCAGTCATGATGAGTGTGCTATTTTATATCTAGGTTTTAGCCTGTGAAAACCTCTGCTGTAGGTTAGTGTATAATTTGGTGACTGCAGTACTCTAAGATGCATTCATGTACAGCCTTAGAATTCAAAGAGGTTTAGTTGATGGATTTATTTAGATTAGCAGATGGTCAACAGTTAACAGGCATACCTCAAAGGTTCCAGCTTTCAGCAAGGTGACCTGATCATTCTGGGATAGAGAGCTGAAACCCGGGATGTGTTTGGCAAACTCCACCACCTCGCGCACAGCTGGTGTAAAGCTTAGTGAGAAGTCTTCCCAAATCTCCTGGGGAGTCTTGTTAGGATCTGCCTGAGGATGCATATTCATTGGACATGCCTAGAAATGGGAAAGTAGAATTCAGGTAATGTTTTCTTTTTTTTCTTTTTTCTAAGCTATTGATAGGTCATTTGAAAGCATGGCACTGTTTACAGTGTAAGACATATCACAAGCTTAATGAACAGCCTCCCAGTTCCACAAAACTAAGATTTACCAGGTAAGGGGACCTACTAGAACTGTACCAGAACTACAAAGTCTCTTATTGTCAAAGAAAAATGCTAACTTTGGACTCACCAGAAGAATCTCCTTGCGGTTCTTCCATGGGCAGTTTTGCGACTGGACATTGTTGCTGGTCTCTTGACCTTGATAAACCGCATAGGAATTGTTGTTGTGAAGAAGGCGTCGTCCATTGTTCTGGTGCAGTAACCCCTGATGCTGCTGACTGGAGACTGAGGAGGACTGAAGGTGATGTCCATTATCAGGTGCCACTTCAAAGCCATTGCACTGCAGGGCTATGTTATTATTTTGGCACATTGTATTGTGGCCGTTGACATGGTAACCGGCAGGACAACGGTTCCCAATTTGGTCATCCAGATCAACATTTGAGTGGGGCCGTAGTGCTGGGCTTAGCTTATCGTGAGCGTAGACAAAGGTCTCACGGTGGGCTCGGGTGATAGCCGTGATGGTGGTGTCCACACCAGGGCTGTGGCACAGTGGTGGGGATGTGGCAATCAGAGGGGGGCTTTGTGCCGGCTGAGCTGGAGGAGAGGCAGGGGCAGGTGGGGAGGGGGAGGGAGCAATAGGCACAGCAGGAGGCTGGGGCTGAGGAGCCACTGTCAGACCTGGGCAGGGCGACGAGGAAGAAGACGATGAAGAGGATGGGGTGGCGGATTTGAGACTAGCCAGTTGGAATTCACTTTGCAGCTGATTGTTCACCATGTTATTCATGGCACTTTGCATCTCAGCCAGCATGCGCTGCTTTTCACGTTTCGGGATGCGGCCAAAGCGGACAGCTATAAATGAAAAAAAGCTGTCATCTTTTTGGAACTTATATTGTGAAAAAGTCATTCAACTTAATAATTTGTGTGCAACTCACCATCACGAGACATGCCAACAGACAAACACTTCTTGAATCGGCACTGCTGACAGCGGTTGCGGTTGATCCTCATAATAGTACAGGTCTCATTCTTCAGGCACTTTTTGTACTGAATGTTTTGCTGGATGCTCCGACGGAAGAACCCCTGTCGATAGTAAAGGAGAGCTAAGTATTTCTGTTCTTGCAAAAAAAAAAAAAAAAAACTCAGGAAAAAAAACCTTACTTCTCTGTGTATTTAATATGTCAGAGAGTTTGGAATTTGGCTGAGTTTTACAATTGTTAGGTCAAATTGCCATAATTGTTTTCCTCCTTAACTTCTTTTTAAATTGCATGTTGTGTTGTGTATTAACCCCTGACCTGTTTTTTTCTCTTTGACAGAGTTTGTTATTAGGGTTTATTGTCAGGGTTTGTTAATGTGTGCAACTTAGCTAGCAGTAACTTAGTCAAAAGCAGATGTTGATTTAAGTGTAGCTTTACAAGTATGAAGAACAGATGTGGATTACTTAAGCACTGATGTACGTCGCTCTGGATAAGAGCGTCTGCTAAATGCCGTAAACGCAAACGTAAACATAAACGTGTTTTTCATGTAATGGGATTCAAGTAAAATTCCTACCTTGCAGCCTTCACAAGCATGGACGCCATAGTGAAAACCTGAAGCCACATCTCCACAGACTTTACAGAGCAACACCATCCCATTCAGCTCTGAAAGATACCAAAAAAACAGTGTTAGCATTTGAAATCAAGCCGCCTTCTAAAGTGACTTTTAACTGAGACCACTGTAACTCACTTGTAAGAGTAGCAACTGATTTGTTTGGGGAATTGCGTGCATTGGTGCCCTCATCGCGACCCCTTGGGGACTCTCCAGAGCATGATGAGTTCCCATCTTCGCCGGAGCCAGAGCTGCTGCTGCTGCTGCTGCTGCTGGTGTACATGCGTGAAGAATCATGGGAGCCATTGGGAGAAGGCGGGAAGGATGAGCCAAAGCATGGCTGCATCAGCGACTGCGAACTGCTGTTTGAGTTCTCACTGTACATCGATACCGGGCTAGTGCGGTTCGGGGAGCCTCCACAGGAGCCGATGTATGAGATTACTCCCCCTAGTGAAAAGACAGAATGAAACACATTTTAGAGACATGGTAATATTTTTATATTGGGTTAAGCTCTTGTGTTTCCATGGTAAAAAAGGGTGAAGGGGGAGAAGTTCTCCAAAGAAACTTAACAGAACACCGATGTATTTTTCATCTTAACGGACAAACTGAAGTTGCATTAAAATGTTTTTTTTTTTTAAACTGCTGTTTGTGGAGACTTAGCAACCCAGATGGAGGTTTGGCAGCAGGAAGGTGGGAGTGGTCTGGGTGTCTGGAAAACACAGCCACTTTCTAGGAAATGCTGTTCACCACACAAGGCCATCTGACCGTATGCTTTTAAGCACAGGGATTTTTTTTTATGTTTATGATTGCTGCTGGCAGCGTCAAGCCACGTGTACAAGCAGCACCTGTCTTATCTTCCTCATGTCTGCCAATGTGGTTGGCTCATTCCTACCTATGATTCAGAGCCAGATCTTTGCTTAGTGTCTCGGCACACGTGCGGGCACGTGTGTTGTCATACAGTGTTTACTCTGTACTGTGATGGTAGCCCAGCTTACTCTTAGGCAAACTGTAGTGGCACTCTTGAATGGAAGCTTACAATAGGATATGGGTGGGCCAGTTTCATCCCACACCCTTACACGTTCATTACTGAAAGGTCTTGTTTTTCCTGGTTTTCTCTCACTTGAACATTCTCCCCCTTCTTTTCCATTTCCCCACTCGCACACTCTCTCCCTTCATCCTGTTCTCCTACTTGTGGACAGTTTCCTAACCATACCCAATCCATTAAAGAATGTTTAAACTCTCCTTTAACATGAGGGTTGTTTCACAAGGCAGGATTTCTCAGTTAGCCAGATAATTGAAGCCTAGCATTGACCATTGTCCAACAGAACTGTCTCTCATCTCTTTTTCTTTTTGCCTAAGGCTTGACTTTGGCTCTCGCTAAGCTGAGAAATCCTACTTTTGTGAAACACTCTGCCAGATATGTTGATATGAGTGATTAAAACATTTGGTAATGTCCCTTTTCACATAGAGCTGTGGAACAGAAGTGGCCTTTATGTTTGTCCACTGCTGTTCCTGGGGACATTCCAATCCAGAGGCAGACTGCTCCTAGCATTATATAACCGCTGTGCACTAGCACAAAAAGTCAAAGGGTCACTGTGTCAGGTGGAACCACAACACATACACGTGCAGGGGCTTGTGCCCCCCACCAGTTCTTTTAAAAACCACCCATTTTTCCCTCGAGGTCCTTCCCTTTAAACCAAAAGGTCTTTTTTTTTTTTTAAGTCTGAGACCCTTTCTGAATATGAGGTGCAAGTTCCCTGTTGTATTAAACCCCCTGTATGAGAATCACACACTGTTATTGTCAATTTGTCCTTTGCATTGGTAACATTAGGACGGCCTTAATCACGTTATGAGTCTGCAGCACTGCACTGCACAGGCTGCATTACTGCATCATGTATTATTATATAGAATACATGATCAAAGATGCCCAAATGCAGTACTATGGAATAACATAAGGCTTTCTTTGACAGAGAGACTCTGCTGAAGACTCGTGCGTCCACACGGAGTCCCCGTGTGCTCAGCCTCGAGCGCAGCAGCCGCGCACGCCCCCGTTCCACGTGCGCCACAGACATACGGCTGCTCAACGAGACTGGCTGCACTGGACCACGCCTTCAGGACATTCAGACCAGCTGCACGTTTCTCAAACTTTTCTCTTTTTTTCCTGCTCTTTCATTTCCTTATAGGCCAACCACGCATCGCTTACATGACTTTCGATTAACATTTGAGCGTATGTATTTTTTGCTGTGGGATGTTACGAAATTTGCCCTCTCAACCAAGCAAACGCTGTTTTATGAATGGCCCATAGCAACAAGTCCAGTACATTTCTTATCCAGACACTTTTATTCTACACATGAGGGGACTGGGGTTGTTAGTATTAACAGTTCATTCTAATGATGGGATTTTTTTTTTGTTTGCATTGTTTTTTTGCATATCTTCTATGAAAACCGTGTCGGATGGGGGAGGAGGGGAGGCGGTTGTTAATATTACCATTTTATTCTAGTCACGCTTTTTATGGGAAAAACACGCTTCTTGCTTTTTTTTGCAGATCTTCTATGAAAACCGTGTCGGAGAGGGGGTTGTTAATATTACGATTTTATTCTAGTCACGCTTTTTTGAGTTGCAATTCTTGTTGCATTTTTTGCACTTTTATGAAAAACCGTGTCGGATGGTTAGAAGTACGACCAGCACACATTTAATAGGACATGTATAACAGATCCACATAAATTGAATAAATTATAAAGTTGCTGAGATCTGGGCTACGTTGTTGTGTGTCAGAAACAAGCAAGCAACCCAAAAAAAAAATGTTACGTCGCCTTGGATTGATTTCATGTCCTAGTTTTTAAAGAGAACGTGGGTTAACGTGAGGTCCTGCCCCGCGTCCCACTAGTCGCTCCGCGTCCGGCCAATCAGAGCGCGCACATGGCCCCGAGCCGCTGCGTCACACATTCGAGACTAGGGGGCGTTATGTAACACGCGCGCGGAATGAAAACAAAGAGCACATGGCGAGCTCCGGCGGTCCATGTGCACGCGGAGAGGAACATGCGTCTGCATCACAGGGATGTTTGTCCACCTGACTCTCTCCAACGGCATGACCTAGTTCCTCCAACACCACGTTTTAACCCGTCACGTCCTCACACCCAGCGCGATTTTTACTCTATTTGCATTTTTTTCTGTATTAGGACTCGATCTAACATGTTTTCACCCATAAGATAAACTTGGATCTCCCATCAGCACACCCAAGTCTAGAAGCCAAGGGACATTCAATTCAAACCTTCACCTCCTACCTGGTCATTAAAGTTCCAACATCAGAGCCCGTCAGTGATCATGTTATATGTCTGTGTTACTATTAGAAACAGATGAACTGCATCTAACATCCCACTGAACTCAGCCTGACTGAACTTGCAGTACAGATCACATAGAAACCCAGTCTCTCTGAAAACACTGAGCAGACAAGGATGCAAAAAAAAGAAAGAATAAAACGACGGAACTTGTAGTACAGATTCTATAGACACACAAGTCTCCCTGAGCTAACAAGGATGCAAAACAAAAAGAAGAATAAAACAACTGAACTTGCAGTACAGAACCTACAGACACCCAGTCTCACTGAGCAAAAAAGGATGGAACAAAACAGAAAAACAAAAAGGCACATCTATGGCACAGGAGCACTTCTTACCTGTGTTGTTGTTAGTATCCATCGTGGTCGTCATTTTTTCCTCCAGTAGCGTCATGCAGATGCGGGAGGATGAGAGGAAAAAGTGGTGCGTAAAACCAAACAGAACTTTGCAGGGGGGTCAGCTCTCCTCCCTGACTCTCAATCAGGAGTTTTTAATTCTAAAATGATCTTATTGCTCGCCTTGCACGAAGTCAGCGCGGGGCTGCAGCGCGCGTGCTAAATGTGGAGGTTTTTTGATCTCCGTGTATGTATGAGTGTGTGTGTGTATGTGCATGAGAGTGAGAGTACTCCTAGTGAGCCGGTGCTCTCGCTCGCGCTGTCTGTGTGCGTGTGTGGAGCGCACGGTGAGCTCGGCCCTCTTTTGCTGCGCCTCTCTGTCCCGGTACAGTGACCAACACACATGCGCGCGAGGCTCCGCACGAGGCTCGAAATGTGTCCATGTGACCCCGGGGAGGGCCTCGTGGCCCAGTGACACACTTTCTCGCGGACACATTGCAGTGCAGGGCTGGTTTAAAAATCCCCGCGCGCCAGAGACACCCAGCATCTGGGATTTGTAGTCCACTATTTAGGAAATACTTGACATAACAAAGTGGCACCTTATAGTCACGCATAACCACGCCACAGTACAGCGCACAGTGTGAACAACGTGAAATTCTTTCTCTGCATTTAAACCATTCACCAAGTGAAGCAGCGATGCAGCGCCCAGGGAGCAGTGTGTGGGGACCGTGCCTTGCTCAAAGGTACCTCAGTGGTGCCACTAGCAGTCCTGGGATTCAAACCCACGACCTTGTGATCGCAGGGGCAACTCCCTAACCACTAGGCCATTTTTTGGCTGCAGAAACTCCAAAAGTGAAACGGAAACAGTTCGAACGTTATGGTCACTGTTTTCACAATGGTGTTACTCCTGGGAGGGGGGGCTAATATTGTGTAGTCCCCCAGGAGAGCAGTGTGTGGGGACGGTTACTCGCTCAAGGGTACCTCAGTGGTGTCACTAGCATTCCTGGGATTCAGACCCACAACCTTCTGACTGCAGGGGCAATTCCATAACCGCTAGGTCACCTGGTGAATAAAAGTCGTGGTTGCTGCCTTTTGGTTGCAGAAACTTCAAAAGTGAAACGAAAACCTAAGTTCAGATGTTATGGTCACAGTAGTGGTGTATCTACTGTTGAGACCATCTGCCTAATATTGTGTAATACCCCATTTCAAGCCTCTGACCTGTTGAGGCAAGGACTCCATAAGACCTATGAATATATGCTGTGGTATTCATAGCAGATCATTTAAGTCCTGTAAGTTGTGTGGTGGGGCCTCCATGGATCAGACTAGTTTGTCCAGCACATCCCACAGATGCTCGATTGACTTAAAATCTGGAGAATCTGGAGGTGAACTCCATGTCCTACACCATTTTTGCAGTGTGACAGGGTGTATTATCCTGCTAACAGAGGCCACTGCTATTAAAGAACTTGCCACGTGCTTGGTTTGCAACAATGTTTAGATAGGTGGTCTGTGTCAAAGTGACATCCACATGAAAGCCAGAGCCACATGAAATCCCAGAAGAACATTGCTCGGAGCATCACACTGGGGTAGGCTGGTGGCCTAGTGGTTAGGGAGTTCGCCCTGCGACCAGAAAGTTGTGGGTTCGAATCCCAGGACTGCTAGTGGCACTTGAGCAAGGTACCTCTCACTGCACCCCGGGTGCTGTGTTCCTGGCTACCCGCTGCTTCACTTGGGTGAATGGGTTAAATGTAGAGAAGAATTTCGTGCTGTTGTGTGTTCACGTATGACAAAATGGTCACTTTACACTTCACTTTACTTTACACACTGCCCCTGCTTACCTCTTCCCATAGAGCATCCTGGTGCCATCTCTTCCCCAAGTAAGCAGAACACCCGCACCCGGCCATCCTCATGATGCAAAAGAAATCATGATTCATCTAATCAGACCACCTTCGTCTATGGTCCAGTTCTGATGTTTTCATGCTCATTAAAGGCACTATCAGCAGTGGACAGGGGTCAGCATGGGCACTCTGACCAGTCTGTGGCTAGGCAGCCCCATACACAGAAAGCTGTGATGCACTGTGTATTCTGTCACCTTTCTATCATAGCCAGCATTATTATTTCCAGACGGGCCATTGATCCCCACATGCATCAGTGATCCTTGTGTGCCCATAACCATGTCACTGGTTCACTGGTTTTCCTTCCTTAGATCACTTTTGGTAGGTACTAACCACTATCTACTGGGAACATCCCACAAGACCTGCTGTTTTGGAGATGCTTAGACCCACTCGTCTAGCTGTCACAATCTGTCGCCTGTCAAAGTTGCTTAGATTTTTACGTCTGCCAGTGAAGCCAATATGTCTGCTAACATATCAACTTCAAGAACCGTGTTCACTTGCTGCCTAATGTATCCCATCCCTTGACAGGTTTTGTTCACCATCTTCCCCATGGTAACCATTTTCAAACTGATCTTTTACAGTCTGCAACATGATTTATTCATTAATTGGCATTTTAAGGTGTTTTTTTGTACTAACCTTTACATTTTTGAACTAGAGCTTATAAGACCACTACATACCCTAGAAACAACAGAGGCATCATCATAAACGGTTAAAGTGATGGTTTCAAGAACCAAATGAATGTTTTTCCCCTATAAACCATTTCTGATGGTGATTAGCTGATTAGCTTACTGATCTAAAGAAGGTTAAACTTTGCCATTTTCAGAAATTTTGCTTCTTTGAATAACAGCTGTTATCTGACCTTATGCTTTTCATGGCAATCCGTTTAAACACTTCCATGCAACTACATTCACACATTAAACATATTATCGGAACAGTTTTCAGTACTGGCTTAAAGTGGACTAAGCGTTTCAGGATGTGAAAAATCAGTAAACAATGCCTTTAGATAATGCATATACTGTTATCAGCAAGGTCTTGGCTAAAATAGCAGTGTTTCGACAGTCAGACTGGTTCGGTGGGTCTCTAGGCCAATTTCATCCTGATGAAGACTGCAGAAACCTAACAGCAGTCCATGGCCTGCCATTCCAAGGTGGTTTGAGGTGAAACCTTTCTTGGTCTGAAATTTGACCATGGGTTTATAGTCATTACAACACAATCAAACCGCAAATCTTGCACTGGATTCTACTGAATCTGGGCTCAAATAGTGGTTTCCCCTTACTTGGCTCAGCCAAGACATTTTCATAGTCAAGAAGCTTCTGTAATATTGCACTGGAGCAAAAAGCTAAAAGGTAAGCTCACAATAATCACTTTCATCATGTAGTTTCTATATCATCTTTAATAGACTTGTTTTTGTAGTTTCTTACACTGTTTGACAAATGGAAAAGGACAAAAAATACTATAAATGTGGTAGCAACCATGTGAAATCTGAATTTTGTTTTCCATAGATAAATACATCTAAATAGTTTCTTTCCAAAAGGCATCATGGTATGGTGCATAAATAAAATAAATTAAAATGAAAAATCTCACTTATCTGACAGATAACTGTGAATTAATCATCACAGCACTGAGTTTTAAATGTCTGTAGCTCACTCCTAACAACTTATGTCAAAAGGAAAACAAAAGCTGATAAAAATGGCATTTAAACAAACCCACAATTTATAGATATACTCCCAAAAAGAAGGGTGTCATAAAGAGTTTTTAATGTGCCGCCAGACACCATAGAAGAACCAAAACAGTTCACAGTGTGAACAATGTGAAATTCTTTCTCTGCATTTAACGCATTCACCAAGTGAAGCAGTGGGCAGCCACCGACGCAGCGCCTGGGGAGCAGTGTGTGGGGACGGTACCTTGCTCAAGGGTACCTTAGTGGTGCCACTGGCAGTCCTGGGATTGGAATCCACAACCTCCCTAACCACCAGGCCACCAGCTGAAATTATATTTGACCATAATCTTAGTGGCCTATACACTGTAAAAAAAATCAAGTCGGTTAAACTTATAAACGAAAGTTCACCGGCTGCCTTAAAAGTGTGAGTAATCTCAGTTTGAGAATAAACTTTGATTCAACTCACAGTTAGTCAACACAATGTATAACTTTAAGTTTAACTTGTGAAAAACTGTAAACTTTAGTTCAAAATCCAGAACTTGACATGACAGTTGGAGTCAAAGAGCAGAAATAATTTCAAACAACTTAATCAGGCTATCATTTTTTACAGTGATGAGGACGCCTCTTGCCTGGTTTGTGGCAGGCACAGAGCAGTCAGCCAACATGTGCATGGAAATAGACTTGCTTTGAATGACTACTTGAATTGCCTCATGCCTCATTCAGAATGTTTGAGTATCCATTTGTATGGATGCTTTTATTTATGACCACTGGTGTGGCCCAGACGTTTGATTCAGGGTGTGATCTTTATTTAAGGAAACGTTTATTTCCAATGGTCTTTTTGTGACTATGCCCCTATAAATAGATTATAATGGCCTATTTTAAGCAGGTAAACATTACACACACTTCCACAATCAGTGCTCATTCAGGCCCAAAGTGTCTCCACAATGTCTCCTCAATGCAGGCCCAGCAGGAGTCCCAAATAGGGCTGCGTGAGAGGAGGCTGACCAGGATCACTGGAGCGTCGTCCTCTTTTTTTGGCATCGGCACGTGGCGAGGAACAAGTGTTGCGCTGCGGAAATAGTATGTCTGGGCTGTAAACAAGCGCTCGAATCGCGAGCCCTCGTTCACATTGTTGACTCAGGCGAGCTGTTAATATTAAAGCCGCGCGGTCTGTTTGTTTCTCACCCGCCGCTCCTGCGTGCGCCCGCACGTGCCCGTGGGCTCGGCGTGTTTTTGTCCAGTCGCCCCGGTTTAGAGATGACAGTTCATAAAGCGTGTGTTTGTTATTGTTTGCAGGAAACACACACTGCTTCAGCACAGACGCACTACCCCCCCCTCACAAATACACTATATGGACAAAAGTATCGGGACGCCTGACCGTTACACCAACAGGGACTTTAATGACATTGCAATTCAAATACAAAAGACTTTAATATGGAGTTGGTCCCCCTTAACAGTTATAACAGCTTCCACTCTTCTTGGAACGCTCCCCACAAGATTCTGGAGTGTTTCTGTAGGGAATTTGTGCCTTTTCATTCTGTAGAGCGTTTATGAGGTCAGGCACCGATGTTGGACGAGAAGGCCTAGCTTGGCTCTCCGTTCCAGTTCATCCCAAAGGTGTTGGATATGGTTGAGGTCAGGGCTCTGTGCTGGCCAGTCAAGTTCTTTCACACCGAACTCATCCAGTCATGTCTTTATGGACCTTGGGGTACAGTCATGCTGGAATAGAAAAGGGCATTTTCCCCAAACTGTGTCCACAAAGTTGGAAGCATGGCGTTGTCCATAATGTCTTGTCTTGGTAAGGGGCCTTGCCCAAACCTTGGAAAACAGGTGTGTCCCGATACTTTTGTCCATATAGTGTACACGTGTGAACAGTCACGAAGCTGAGTTTGGCTTCTTGATCGAACTCTCCGTTCCACCTTAAACAGTGCTGCACTTACACACTGTGTTCTGGGCGCCAGAATGGAAATGATGCACTGTTTAAGGTGGATCTAAGATTGTGCATAAAAATGTGGCGAAAACAGAAGCTAAGTACACTCTTGTTTTGGTTTAAAGCGCGAGGCCACGAGGCGAACACACGCCTCCCCCGGATAAACCCGTCTGCTCGACTTTTCGTCACGTTTGTGCAGCACGTTACCTGATTAGACACCACGAGACCGAGCGATGCGCGCGGCACGAGGCGATCTCTGAAGTGGACTCGCCGGTGAGACCTGCAGTCAAAATGTGTTTTGATCACGAACAAACAAATTAAAAATCCTCATCAGGCTGAAGCTTCTCCACAAGTTCCAGTTTCAGGCACGAGCCGTGACTCTGCATCACTCCACTGGGGCTCCAGTGTGTCCCGAAGGTGCTGCTGGTGTGGACCCTCCGTGTGGACCCTCTGTAACACACACACATGTGTGTTCCCTGTACCAAACCTCCCACTTTAACCTCATGGTTTGGCCATTTAGGACCATCTGTAATATGAATAAGAATTATTTTATATACTGACTTCAAGAAGGGATTATAAATATAGAATTTACCATTGCTTCATTTTTACAGCTTCCTAAGAAATGAACTGAAATCTGTGGTCTGTTTTTGAAAAAGTATTAAAAAATGTATGAAAAGGCTCGTTGTTATTATGTGAATGACATGATGTTTATGACATATTGACATATAATTATAAGAAAACGCCCTGTTATTATGAGGTCACAATTTGTCATATTTACTTGTAATACTTATAGACATCTCCTCGCAGTTACGAGTCTAATAATTATGACGCAATTATGGCGTGTTTTCCCATAATGATCGGACACTTTGTCGTAGTTATGAGATGTGTGTGTTTCTAGCAAATGGGAACATTTATTTTGCTTGGCAGCAATAGGCCACCAGAGTAGAGTACATTCACAGAATGTAAGTTTCAGGGCACAAGCTGTCACTGGGGTAAGGGTTCCTCTTCAGTTCCTTTACCTAGAGAACATAATTGGCCCCTATTCCGGTGCAGCTGTATTTGGTTAATACAGTTTTTTTGGTCCATACATTCCATACATTCTGTATGACTTGGATTTTAATATTTTAAAATTGTGGAAATTACCTAAATGTACTACTGTGCCCTGGCTTCCTGGGGAAATGTACCGTTAAAATCTCATATAAGGTACACAATTGGACTTTAAGGGCCATTCTATACCTTCGAGGGTACATTGTCTCTTTCTGTCCATCCATCCATCCATCTATCTGTTTATCTGTCTGTCTGCCCATCCATCCGTCCATCCACTCACCCATCCATCCATCCCTGCATCCATCCACCAGTCTATCTATCCATCCATCCATCTATCTGTCTATCTATCTATCTATCTATCTATCTATCTGGATCATTAGAAAGACCTCACTGTCCTGTACACCACTGTATTTTTATCTATACTTTAACCCCTTTAAGCCAATTTTTTTAGATAGTTTTCAAATAAACTTTGGCTAGAACATATTAAGTGGACGTTTTTAAATATATCTATTATTTATTTTTTATTTATTCATTCATTCATTCATTCATTCATTTACGTACGTATGCGCAAGTGCACAATGTGGCAACGTAATAGAATAACTGCAAAAAATCACACTGAATAAATGTTTCATATGATTTTGCATAAGTTTTACATTTTGTATTGATTTGTTTCATATGATGAGATTCTTCACACACACAAAACTAGTCTTTCAAAACAATTATTTATTTAATATGTTAATCCATCACATAAGTCTAACAGCAAGATCATGAGGTACTAATAAACTCAAACATCGAAATATCTTCAGCCATGCACGGTTTCCTCCGAGTGTGTTTGATGGCTCATGTGTGTCCTTGATGATTGCTAGTTTGCTTGATTTCGAATTTAAATATATGCTCGCGCGCACCTGAGCACGTGTCTGAGCCAGAGCCAATCAGAGGCTCGCGCGAGGCCATTCGTCGTTTCGAAACCCACGTTAAGACACAGGAGCACTTTAAACAGCCCTGGATTTTTCTGGCCGTGTGCAATGTGCCCTCTTTTTCAGAAAGCACAACAGCCCCTCGCGGCCCCAGCGTCCTGAGCACGGCGCGTGTCTGTCCTCGTGAGGAGAAAAAGAAAGCCTCGCGCTAGGAGTGTTCATCGGTCTGTACACACACACACACACACACACACACACTCTCTCTCCACTGCTTTCCCAGGCTGCTTCCGAACAGCTGAATAAAACCTCTCCTATCATTTCTTCTTGATTTCGACTGATCTAATGATCATAAGCTGATCAGCTCTATCAGTATATTTAGAGAGGTCATGTTCTACAGATCGGGCAAAATCAGGTCGAGGGAGCTTCATTCAACTATTAATTATAACTCCACTAAAAGCACTTTTTCTCACTGTTCTAATAAATCTCACTTCAAATTGAAAGTCCAGGGTGTGAGTACGGATCTTTTCTGACGGAAAAGACAATCAAGAGTGTAGATGAGGAGCAAGAGTCCTCTTTATTTCTTCACTCCAACAATAAACACTGAACGCGCTCCTCTCTCCTTGATTTCGACTGATCCAGTAATCATATGGATCCAGCTCCACCCGTCTATTTAGCGAGACCATGTGCCACAGATCCGGCGAAATCAGGGCGAGGGAGCTTCATTCAACTATTTGGCCGCAGCATTCTTAACTATCCCTCAAAATCATTTCCCCTCATTGTTCTATTTAATCTTATTTCAAACGGAAAGTCCAAGGTGTGAATATGAATCTACTGAACGAAAAGACAACCAAGAGCGTAGACAAAAAAGTCAAAACTATAGCAAAACTAAACACTGAACACTCCTCTCTCCTTGATTTCGACTGATCTAGTAATCATATGGATCCACAGGCTGATCAGCTCTACCATTTTATTTAGTGAAACCATGCGTTACAGATCAGGCGAAATCAGGGCGGGGGTGTTTCGTTCAACTATTCGGTCGCAGCATTCTTAATAATACCTCAAAAACATTTTCCGTTATATATTCCCTATTATAGCATTTTTCTATTCTACATAATCCGTTCCTGAGTTTGAAGATAAAACCCCTTGGTGTGGGTATGGATCTACTCTGAAGGAAAACAATCAAGAGCCTAAATGAAGAGCAGGAGTGTTCCTTATTTCTGCACTCCAGCTATAAACACTCAACGCACTACGGTTGTTTATTAGCTTAGCATAAGCTAAGGAACCGTTTCGAGTTGGAGAAAAGCGTTTTCTCCGAGCTGGGACGGTTAGGTTTAGCTCGGGATAGATCTGGGTCACTTCTCCGAGCTAAGCCGCCTCCTAACCTACTGTCCGTGTGAGTCAGTAGGCTGCAGCCGAGGCTATCTTGGACGCCGAAGCCAAGCTGAACATAATCTGATGGGCTAACAACTCAGACAGCACGCTCCTCTGCTTCTGACCGTGAGGAGAGGGGCGGGTTATTTCTCTTTTAAAGGCAAAAAGCATAAAAACGAAACGTTCAGCTGGAAAGTTAGCAGTCTTATCCATTTCAGGAAAAACAAAAATATTTCTTGCCCAATACATCGTTTTGGCGTCATGTGCTCAGTTCATTGGCTTAACTTCAGCAGAACCTAGTCCTCTCTGTCTTTACGGATACAGGAGAGTCTGAACCAATCAAATTCCAGCTCTGTGCATAAATTATTTGAATAGGAATTAACGTTTAAGAAAACACTGATGTGAAAATACTCAGAGGTTTAGTGAGAATGAATGGAATTCTTTTTTTATTTCCTTGACAGAGAAGCAAAATCCAGGAAAGTCTGTGTTTGTTTACATTCAGATCTTTTTACATCCCTCACAATAAATAAAGATATATATATATAGACTTCCTTCTGGGACGGACGTGCTGTAAACTTTATTATTCATTGTACCAAAACAAGGTAGAATTTCCCCATATTAAATATATATTAACTGAATCCACCCTGTGCTTCCAAAGCAATAAACTACAACTCATAAAAGTCAGGTGAGCGTGCGTTTATTAAAAAAAAAGAAAGAAAAAAGATACATGAAGCAGTAGTCTAAAGTCGTGTCTGCAGCCTGTCTGTGCTCTTTTCCTCCTCCACGCCTCTGCGGCAGGTCCCCGTGAGCCATGTGAGAGAGCTCCGGTACCGAGGACAGAGACGCGGAGCGTGTCGTCACGCAGAGCCGCGGTCACCTGGCCGGTCCACGTGAGAGGTGGGGGGGTGTGAGGGGGGCGCTGTTACGATGTGGAGCAGCCAAGTGGGCGGTGACCCGGCGCTCTAGTTTCGAGGAAACGGAGGACCTGCCCGGCTTAGAGAACACGGGCGTGTAAGCGGGGGGGGGTGTTGGACTCGTTTGGAGAGTCACTTTAAAGGTTAAAGTGGCCCCTTCTGGACATACAATAAAAACGTGGAAGAAATACCTCTTTGCTGAATTCCTCTACCAACCTTATGGGATTCTAGTGAAGGTAAAGTGGCATTTGGCAGACGCCCTTATCCAGAGCGACTTACAATCATTAGTGACAGGGACAGTCTCCCTGGAGCATCTGAGGGTTAAGTGTCTTGCTCAAGGACACAATGGTGGAAAGTGGGGGTTTGAACCTGCAACTATGTGGTCATCGGGTTCTCAGGCAAGTGTTTTACCCACTAGGCTACTACCACACCTAGTGTTCTTTAGGGATGTGCAAGTGTGGATGCCAGTGTAAGATAAGATAAGATAAGATATACATTATTTATCCCGAGGGAAATTCTTTTAAGGCTGCCATCCGTGACGGCGCCGGAAATTGTAAGTGCTGCATCCCAGGGCCCCTTTTTAAGTGTGTATGTGTGTGACAATTCAACATGGTGTCTGATGCAGTTTGCAGGATGCTCATTGGTGAGCGACTACATTCGCTTCATAACCATCCAAACCAAAACTAAAGAAGCAAACATCATTTGCGAAACATATTTAGGTGAACTGGTTACATTTGGAATAAGGGGAAATTTGAATAAATTGTATGCTTTGCAGAACCCGTGTGATTCTATGACATACTGAATTCCATGTAATGCATCACTAAAAATGTGACATTATTAAATTTGATCAATTCGGTCATTAAAATATATTTAGAAAATGGTAAAGCCATTTGAAGAAAGAATCCATTTAACACATATGAATCTATGCACTTCTGTGGGGAAACAAACATTTATTACTAAGCCAAACACTAATTTTTCAACAGTACCATGCAGATATCAGCTCTGCATACCAGAGTATTAGGGCAGTTTCAGAGGTGCAGCGCAATTTCAATCCAATTCAGACCACAACACAGCAAACGCAATACCATTAGCACAGACACAAACTCAAACATTGCATTCATGTCTCTTTTACGCAGACCTATTGGTTGAAAAATCATGGAAAGATATTTTGGAATTGAATGTTTCTTGCATGGTCTTTGCAGTTTGTTTGACATTGTTATCTAGCTACTACCACTAGTCATATTCTAGTGCTAAGGTAACAACATTACACAGGAACTTTGTTCATCTGAAGGGGGTACTTGAGGTGGCCAGCAATTTTGGGTTGTTAAATGGGGAGGGTGGGGGTTGGCAAACAATTTAGTTTTGACGAATGAATGGAAATGGTGGGTGATGAGTGATTACCTGTAGTCAGGGGGAAGGGAAAGGACCGTTAGGCCACTGTTTGTCCAATCCAGTACTTAAAGTAAAGTAAAGTGGCCCCTTGCAGTCACGGGTGAACACACCGCAGCACAGCACACAGTGTGAACAATGTGAAATTCTTTCTCTGCATTTAACCCATTCACCAAGTGAAGCAGTGGGCAGTGCCTGGGGAGCAGTGTGTGGGGACGATACCTTGCTCAAGGGTACCTCAGTGGTGCCACTGGCAGCACTGGGATTTAAACCCACGACCTTCTGATCACAGGGGAAACTCTTTAACCACCAGCTCTTAAGATCAAGAGCCCAGGACACTGATTTCCTATAATAAAACCATAATAAGACCATAATACTCCTGACTTCTTCTTTATGACTGCCAGTAGCCAGATGAAAGCCACGATTTCCCTTCACATTTCCTCCTCGGACTCCCTGAAGCGGTGAGTTACAGGTTTTCTGAGCTTCCTGATGAAGCTGATGGTGTAAGTTTGTGGTGTTAGTACAGCCCGTTCCAGCACTTGTTTTATACTACTGAAAAAGTGGTGAACTAACTTTTTGGTCTGATTTAGCTACACGCTGTACTGTAGTAGCCCATTCCTGCAAATATAAAAGTATATGTGACTTTCTAAAGACCCTACATTACAGTCACAGTAATATGGCATATTAGTCATATCATCTTGAGCTGATCTGTGCAGGTTTGCGAATGAGCAGTTTTGTAGTTAACCAAGGGCGCCCTCTAGTGGCTACCTGCACAACTCACGCCTGAGTCTGATACTGAACACTCTAGCTTTTCGTGTTCGTTCTTAAAGGGGAATTCCTTTCAGCAAAAACATTTTTCATTTTTGCCTCTTCAACCTCTATAAACTGAGTAATTCTAAATTATTTGATGCACTGGTGCATTGCAGAGAAACTCATCCACTCACATTTTACAATGGTGGTGATAAGAACCAGATATCACACACATACATGTATTTCAAAAATTGGTCAAAAAGGGTACAAAAATACAGTGGTGAATAGGACTGTAAGGTCTTTCTAATGGTCCAGGCGTGGCTTTAAAGTGACAGATAGATAGATAGATAGATAGATAGATAGATAGATAGATACACTATATAGACAAAGTATTTGGACACACCTGTTTTTCAGGGTTTGGGCTAGGCCCCTTACTTCCAGTGAAATGCAATCTTAATGCTTCAGCATACCAAGACATTTTGGACAACATCGTTCTTCCAACTTTGTGGACACAGTTTGGGGAAGACCCTTTTCTATTCCAGCGTGACGGTGCCCCAGTGCACAAAGCAAGGTCCCTAAAGACATGGCTGGATGAGTTCCCTGACCTCAACCCCATCCAACACCTTTGGGATGAACTGGAACAGAGATTGCGAGCCAGGCCTTCTCGTCCAACAT
>JBBPCZ010000028.1:10001804-10016607 GCA_037974445.1 Brycinus macrolepidotus
CTTGCTTTGTGCACTGGGGCACAGTCATGCTGGAATAGAAAAGGTTCTTCTCCAAACTGTGTCCACAAAGTTGGAAGGATGGCGTTGTTCAAAATGTCTTGGTGTGCTGAAGCATTAAGATTGCCCTTCACTGGAAGTAAGGGGCCTAGCCAAAGAGGGAACCAACTCCTGGAAAACATGTGTGCCCCAGTACTTTTTTCCTTATAGTGTAATATAGTACACTATATACACTATGTGGAATATAGTAAAACAAAATAGATCAATATTGTATGTTTAAGCAACGTTCTAGTCCCTTCTAGGTCACTTTTCTCTCCTGCACTCTGATTGGCTGGCTGGATTTCCCTTTTGGTGTTTCAATTGGTTAGCATAAAGTCCCTCCTGCCTTCTGATTGGCCAGTTGAAATACACCACCTTCAGGCGTTTTCATCATTATTTTATTTTATTTTTTTTTACCACGGAATATTTCTTATTTCCACTCTCATAGACCTTCTTGGTAATAAATCATGGCTCACATTCGACCACAACAACACTTTGAGTCAAAATGGAGCTAAATCAAATAGATATGTTGTGTCCTACTGTTTCCTTTACAAAAAGAATTCAATAACAAACCAGATAAATTGCACTAGGATTAATTACACATGCCTTTTCACAGCTCCGTTTTCCTTTTTGTTTCTTTCCTCACCCATGGGCTGCGATCAGTCATGTACATTTGTAATGTTTAATGCTTGTTTGAATGCTTTATACATATTTTTATTACTTAGTTCTACCCTTTTCATTTTCTGTTTAATTTATTGTTACTATATTGTACAGTCTCAGGGGGCACATTGTACTTGTGTAACTGTATGTGACAAAAAAAAGAATCTTGAAGAAACTAAAATGCTAGTTTTCATAGTATTTTTAGTATTCTGTAGTATTTTTTCGGTCTCTGTGTCTGTGCAGTCGTAACATAAGCAATTTCCTCTGGGATCAATAAAGTTTTCTGATTCTGATTCTGAAATAAAGCAGAGCGGCAGGGGCGGGGAGGCGTGTGTGTGTGTTTTAATAGTATGAAGAGTCGTTATTTTATTATCTTTTCAGTCTTATGTATTTATCACACTTGTGATACTTCAGTGTTTTGAATAAATAAAGCAGAGTTAGGGGAGGCGTGTGTGTATGTTTTAATTGTATACTGAGTCGTTATTTGATTAGATTTTTTTCAGTATTGTGTTAATCACACTTGGTACTTTAGTGTTTTAAATAAAGCAGTGCGTGTGTGTGAGAGAGAGAGTTTGTATTTGTATTTGTATGTGTGTGTTAATAGTATATTGAGTCATTATTTGATTTTTTTTTTTCAGTCTTAAGTGTTCAGCTTGTGTGTGATAGAGAGAGAGAAAGAGAGTGAGAGAATCAGAGACAGTGTGTGTGTGAGACAGAGAGAGAATCAGAAAGAGAGAGAGTGTGTGTAAGAGAGATTTAGAGACAGAGAGAGAGAGAAAGAGACACACAGAAAGACAGGGAATCAGAGAGAGAGAGAGAGAGAGTGCGTGTGTGTGTGTGTGTATATGAGAGAGAGAGAGAGGAAATGACGCACTTTTTATCAGCCCCGCTGCCCTGGTTGTTCCTCTCTCCTCTTCCTGTGAGTGAAGATGGCGGACCGGCGCAGACGGAGGCGGCGCGCTTCTCAGGACAGCGAGGAGGAGGAGGAAGAGGAGGCCTCGGGCTCCGAAGGCGCCGCCGCCGGGGCCTCTCCCTCGGTCGGGAAGACCCGGACAAGGGTCCCGGAGCCTGTGGAGTCCCCGGCGGTCCGCGGCGGCTCCAAAAGCGACGTGGAGTCGGAGTGTGTGAGTGTCGCTGCGGGGGAGTCGGGCCGGACTGTTTTCACCCGCCCGAGGAGGGGGTTCAGGACTGTTACCCCAACAACAGCACTGTTTTTGGGCGGGTAGAGCTTTGAAAAGTACACTATATGGACAAAAGTATTGGGACACCCTTGTTTCCAGGGTTTGGGGACTAGGCCCCTTACTTCCAGTGAAGGGCAATCTTAATGCTTCAGTATACCAAGACATTTTGGACAACGCCATGCTTCCAACTTTGTGGACACAGTTTGGGGAAGGCCCTTTTATATTCCAGCATGACTGTGCCCCCAGGTCCGTAAAGACATGGTTGGACGGATGAACTTGACCGGCACGCACAAAGCCCTGACCTCAACCCCATCCAACATCTTTGGGATGAACTGGAACGGAGAGCCAAGCTAGGCCTTCTCGTCCAACATCAGTGCCTGACCTCATAAATGCTCTACGGCACAGATTCCCATAGAAACACTCCAAAATCTCGTGGAAAGCCTTCCACGAAGAGTGAAAGCTGTTATAGCTGCAAAAGGAGGGAACCAACTCCATACTAAAGTCTATGGATTTGAATGCAGTGACAAAGTTTCTGTTGGTGTAATGGTCAGGCGTCCCAATACCTTTGTCCATATAGTGTATTTTCCCTTGTTGTTTAATTTGTTTGGATCTTGCAGACTGAGCCTGAGTGGAGATGCAGCACCTGGACTCACTGCTGCCCCTTCACCCTCTAGACAGGAGGAACAAATGTTGAATAGGGGAGCTGTAGTTTCATAGTTCTAAATGTCTTTTTCCTAAATGCACTTTTAATAGAACCCAGAAAGTGGGATTCAGTCAGAGAGGTGTAATGTGATGTAGCTTTAAGGTAACTTAGTGTCTGACTTTGGCACATTGGTCTCAACCATGTATGATGTCCTCAGCCAACCACTTTCAAAGCTTCTGGGGTCGCAACGAAAGGAGGCATTTAGAGATTAACGACTGACGCATTTTCCTGATTAAGCTCTGGGTGTGAAAGTGTATTCTGCCTGCAAGGATGGTCTATTTGTAGATTCCACCTACAAATATGACTTAGTAGTCTGTAAGCTTATGTTTCTTTGGGCTTTGTTCTTATTTTCATTACTTCTTTTTTTATTCTGTTGGATATGGGTTTGTATTTGCTTGTGCACTTGGTCATGCCAGAGAGTTAGTTTAAGAATAAGGAACTCTGAACTGACATCCTTCATCCGAATTTGGTTATTTATAGAGGAAGTGTGGTTTTGAGTTTCTGAATCGTGAGAAACAACTGTAGAGGTAGGAAGAGGGATGTTGGTTTCGTTTGTTGACTGTTTAACAAGATTTTACATTTAACAGTTTCCATTCTCTTGTAGGAAAGTGAAGATGGTGTAGGGGAAGGTGAGTTCCCCTTTTTGTCTTTTTATTTTTAAAGTGCTGACATCATTCATCGTAGCTGGCAGTCTGTGTGTGGAGGAGCTAGTAGGCTGATTGTGATGACTTTATCTTGCAGCTGTCCTTTCGGACTATGACAGTGCTGATCCGGAGGAGAACGGCTCACGCTCAGAGGTGAGTCACCATGGCAACACGGATGGGAGGGCTGGTGAGAAAATCTGTCTTCATGAAGTGCTCGATTGCAGGACCGGAGTTGGGTCTTTTGAATTTATTGGGATTATGTGTACAGTTTGTAGCTTGATTAAGACTATAGACTGTGTTAAGTGTTTGGTGTGTGGCCTTCAGGACTTCAGTATCTCAACTCTGATATTTTCTAATGTCTGTACAGTTTTTTTTTGTTGTTTTTGGTTTTTGTTTTTTTTGTTTTTAAAACACAGAGCTCTTCTAGGCTTGAGTGAGGCTGCTGAAAATATTCAAGGGCATGTATCATAGAAAACCAGCTTTTCCTCACTTTTTTGAGAAGTTTAAGAGTACACACACAAGGGTCAAAACATGCAGGTCATTCCTCAGTCTGTAAATGTAACTTAAGAAAGCTGCCTGTTTTAAATTTACCCTTCTCATGATTTTGTTATTCATCATAAGTCATGAGTTCTTCAGTCTGGACAACAGTCTGAGCAACTAAAAGGAAGAAAGGTCATTTACATATGTTATGAATACACACTAATAAACAACCTGTTTAAGGGATAAAGAGAGGTAAATGGACCTGTAGAAATTAAGTATGACCATTTTTGGTACGTAGACCCCACACAAACGTAAGTGGAGAAATACGGAAAAAATGTAGGATGCACTCTAGTAGACAGTCATGTTTACCACAGGCCATTAAAAAAATCAGGAGAATCACATTTGTTCAATTGCATTTTACATTGTCTTTAACTGTGGATGATTATTCCTCAGTGATGAGCAAAGAAATCCAAATATGTTTGGCTGTTGAGGATGAAAATAAACTGGGAAGCTTTTATCCGTTGATAGTTAATTTGTTGTATATATTGGTATTGGTATAACTGTAAACACTGTTATAGCAGTTGAGTAGCGCTGCTCTATATAGGTACTTGGTAGAGAAGGCCTCTTTTGTGGGCTGCAGTATTTGCTTTATGTGTCCCTGTGCTGGGTTAAATCTAAACAGCCTCTTTGCCAATGCGGCTGTTTTGCTGAGTGTCCTAGCAACCTGCTTTCCTGAGTCTTATCCACTGCCTGGCAGAATGAATCCCAGTCCTGTACTCACAACAGGTTGTTTATGCTTTCTTTACGTGCTGTGGCTTTTTACAGTATTTCTAGCAGAAAAGAGTTGTATTTTAGTCTTTATTTGAACTTGAATTGCCTATAAGGGTGTTAATTATAGATTTTTATAAAGGTGTTTTTGTACCATTGATAATTTTTAGTATCATGGTTCTTATAAAGTTGTTGCTTGGTAAAAAACTACATCAGTTTCTTGCATTATCACTTCCATTGAGCAGCAGCCTCTTTGATCAACCAGTTGCTCACACGCTTGTTCTTCATAAAAGTTTGGAAAACTAGTTTTTATTTCCCATGAATGTCAACTAGTGTGCTGTTGCTGTAACAAACCTTTTTGTTGCTTGAGAATTCCTTCTGTCATAATCGCAATGAATTGTACCTTACCCAGCTCTTCACAAAGTTTTACTTTTATTTCTTCCTTCATATTTTATATCATGTGTAATGAAATGCAATCTGCTTGGAATTTTTTGTATCAACCACATTAAAGTTTGCAACAGCTGCATAGCTATGTACCTATACACGCTCTGTCTCTGAACACATCGTGGAAGTAGACTGCTGAACCATGGATATCGGGTCTTGGTTCAGTATCTCTAAATCACTCATATTAGAGTCCATTTTATAAAGAAATACCGGCACATGAGAACATATTTATTTATTGACTTTAAGCATAAATTACTTAGAAGCTTGACGTGTGTAGTGGCATTGTAATTGTCTTGCTTGAATACAGCAAACACTGCAACTTAAACAAGCTGTACCAAATGTTATGTAACTCTGGCTGATCTACAATTGTTTTTTTGTTTTTTTTTGTGGAAACAGCCAAACTCAGTTGAGAAAAATGATTGGTGATTGTCTGTTTAACTTTGTTCTGTCTCAGGGAGGAGAGGATGAGGAGGAAGAGGAGGGAGAGCACTTCAGTGATGAAGAGGCTGCATGCCCTGCTGCAGAAAAGAAAACTGCAGTGGAGGCTCCTGCAGAGCAGTTGGGAGAGAATGAAGAAGAGCAGGAGCAAAAGATAAAAGAAGTAAAGGCAGAGGAAAAAGGAAACCTGGCAGGAGAGAGACAAAGTGGAGATGGCCAGGTATGGGATGAATGTTATTGTTATTCTTTATGGGTGTCCAGCTTTACCTGCAAAGGGCCAGTGTGGCTGCAGGTTTTTAATCCGACAAAGCATTTGTGCTAAGACTGAGATCGGTTAATTAAACTGGTCAGATGAGCTCCTGTTTTTTTTAAATGAAATCTTTCTACCACACTGACCTTTTGCTGATAAGACAGGATAACCCTGCTGTAGAGTGAGGTCTTATAATAGATTCCAGTTTTGTTTTTTTTTTTGTTTTTTTAATGAATATGAATCTCTTTACAGGAGAGTACGGACGACCCTGAGAACAAGTCGGCTGGTAAAGCAGGTCAGAAGCTGGATGATGATGAGGACCGTAAGAATCCAGCCTACATCCCGCGCAAGGGCCTGTTTTTTGAGCATGATGTGAGGGGCCAGGCCCAGGATGAAGAGAGGTGAGAATGCTGGGAGAAGGACAATGGAGACTTGGGTATCAACAGTTTTGAGCGCTGGCCAGTGAGAGTTAATGAAAAGTTTTGTGTTTTAAAAATCATTTTATTCTTACTGTCCCCTCTGTGCTTCTTTTTATCGCTCCCCTCCCTGGATCTGTCATCTCCAGGCCAAAAGGCAGACATAGGAAGTTGTGGAAAGATGAGGGTCGCTGGGAGCATGATAGGTTCCGGGAGGAGGAGCAGGCACCTAAATCCCGTGAGGAGCTAATTGCTGTGTATGGTTATGACATTCGCAATGGCACCGGACCCAGTGAAGGCAGACCATACAGACCCCGAAAACCCAGGTGAGATCATCGAGACCCCATTCTGACTTACTAGCTGCACCCTCCATAAATAATTACCTCACTAGAAAATTCAACTGAAAAATGAGCTTTGGTTCCTTTGTATTCTGGACACAGTGTCTGTCCCAGATGTTACCTGTGATTATCATTAGTTTATGCAACTAGATGCACCTGGTATTAGACAGTTACATATAGTGTTGATTTTATTTTTCAGTGGGAAAATTTATGTTCTGATTTCACACCGTTTACAAATGTGACGCAGACCAAGATGAAATGCCTTAGAAGGCTTCTGCCCTCTGAACAGTAGAGCATTTACCTGGTCTTGTGCATAGGTCCCCCAAAAAATGCTAAATAATAAGTTGTTTCGCAGTAGTAGCATTCATGCACACATAGTATCAGTAGTTTTCCCATCTAATGTACTGCTGTTTACCTACTGTGTTTATATACCCCATATATAATGAGTCTCTGCCGGTAATATCCTGCTTGACATGCTGGAGGTTTTTTGGCCTTTCTTGAACAGCTTCACTTGGAAATGTTTAGTTCCTTAGGTTGAGCAACTCCTGTCAACTTGAAGCACTCATTATTTAGCTGATTAGATCTGTTATTAGTTGTACCAGGGATGTTAAAAAAAAAAAAAAAAAAAAAAGGAAAACACCAAAATATGTGGGACAGAAGTATTCAGGTGCCAATGTTGGGAGCCACTTGTTTAGTGAACATGTGTGATTCTGCATTTTTTTTTTAATGACTCCGGACCCAATCAATCTTTTTTACAAACATTTGCTCATAATTTCTGACACAATCAGGGACTGGATACTCAGAGTGACCCTTCTTGTTTTACAGGATGTGTGCCTTTTAAATGTGAAAATTTAACTCTAGAAAAATGTAAATAATGCCCTGTATTTTTTGGTAGACACATTGGATCACCAAATCAAGAGCCCAAACGTTACAGAGACAGCGAGAAGCCCACACGCACCTCATGGCAGGGCACAGCTCCTGGCCACCGCACTGCTCCCCCAGCCACAGTGAGCCCCCAGTCTGGCCATTCCTCTGTACCCCCACCGGCACCCCGGCCCCAGACCAAACCATCCTCCCAGCCACCTGCTCGCAGCTTCCAGGGTGGCCGAGGCCCGCCACCATCCCACCGGTCTGAGGGTCGGGGTCATGGTAAGCCCACCATGGAGGGGCCGCTGCCCCGCAGTGCTCGGCCCCAGCTTCTGGAGGGGGAGCGGGCGCCTAGGTTGAGGGGCCGGGGCTCTCACGGGTTTACTGCAGAACGCAGTCCCGCTGTGGTCGTAGAGGATGTTCGCAGCGAAGGTGAAGAGGAGGGTGAGATTCCTGCTGTGACCACCACCTACACTGCACACCACTACAAGAAGGAGCGAGAGGCAACTCCTTCGCCACGGCGGCAGGATGCTGGTCCAGCAGCTGGTCCAGCAGCTGATCCAGCAGGCGGCACAGGACCCATAAGAGAGTCCTCACCACCCCCAGAGAGGCCGGTGGAGAAGAAATCATACTCTCTCGCACGCAGGACTCGGGCAAAGCCCTCAGACCTCAGCAAGCAGGCATCTCTGGAGGACTCGGCACCATCAATGCAACCCACCCCCGCAGCTGTCAAAAGCGAATCCTGGCAGGGAGACACGACCACGCAGAGTGGCCTGACCGGGTTGGATCAGGACTTGGCCCGTCTCAGCTTAGCTGGGCAAAACTGGGCTCAAAGCCCACCCTCTTACCTGCGGCCTGAGATGAGGGGTACGTTTTCAGATGTGATTTACTTCTGTACAGCTTAATCTTACTCCCCCCCCCTCAATTGTTGATTTTCTTTTATTTTCAGCTGTAGTGTTTGGACATTATTTAGCTCAATGACACCGCCAATTGCTTGTGTCCTGAATTTTTATTCTTAACTACTTATTGGGATACCTAACTAAGTAAATGAATGCTACGATTAGTTATCTATATGTAGAACAGTTGAATATCTTTACACATGCTGAAAATTCTTTAAACTGCTTGAGGCATGACAGCTCAAAGTGGGTCAGTGGTTTATGCTGTGAAGTTACTCAATTTAATGCAAGGGAGGAGAGTATACTGTAGATTAAACATGTTTGTCGTCCCCCCCATGGTCACTTTTTAGGCATCCCTAGCTCTATGCATATGGGGGGTGGTCCTCCTCAGTATGGCAACATTGATGATCTGGTGAGTTTCGATTCACTTTACTAAAAGTTTAACAGTAATCCCCTGTCTATTCATAATCAGATAAGCTGATTTTTTACAAATACTGATCTCTGTATGGCAGGGTGTTGGTGGTGGCCGGGCTAAGCGGTATTCTTCCCAGCGGCAGAGGCCAGTGCCTGAGCCAGCACCCATGCACATAGGGGTGATGGAGGGCCATTACTACGAACACAGTGAGTGCATTCACACGTGAGCCCTTTAGAGGTCACTGTGAGGGTGTTTTTTGCCCCCAGTGTCATTCAAGACATTGATCTGATGGTTATACGAGTTCTACAGTTCTTTTAGCTGTAGTTTTTCTTGTGTTGCATGGTAAGTGTCTGTTGTGGACGTTCATGTTGTTTTTGCCTTCCAGTGCCATTCCAAGGACCAATTTACACACATGGTGAAGGCCCTGCTGCCATGCCACCGCAGGGTCTGTTAGTCCAGCCAGAGATGCACCTGCCCCATCCTGCACACCCAGGTGAGGTAGTCAGCACTTGTTTGTGTCTTTTACCTCTACTTAGTCCAGTGGTTTCCAGCCCTTTTTTTTTTTTTTTTTTTTTTGGAGCATCTTGCTTGGCTCTAATACCTGATCTAACTGATCAGCTAATTAACAGGCCCTTGCTGAATTGGAGTGGATATGCAGTGTATGTGCATCGAACTCATGAGGATTAGTCCATCATCCAAAACATCCAGCCGACAGTCATCCTGTGGTCAGAAACTAAATGAATAAGTTCTAGATGGGAGTCAAACACTATAAAAATGGAACTTTTTTTAATTGTGCCGCACCCTTGCATTACTTTAGTGTTTAGCCAGCCATATACCTTGCAACCATTATTAAATGAACTCATAACTCTAGGAATGGCAATGCATGTTTTTAAAAATTGAAATCTTGTATTCTGTGCACTGTAAAGCATGCTTACTTTTCACAGCATCTTTTGTCATTTCCATTAACACTTGAGGCCGATTATGCTTAAATCAGGGCTTCACAGAGTCTGTTAGGCTTAAGGTCAAAAGCTTATTTTCCCCCATGCTATGCACAACACACTTCAGACCGTTTCACTAAATAGTAAATAATGTTGTTCATGTTCTATATGAACCAAGTGAATTAACTCCACTGCCTCACCACGGTTTAGATGCAATATTAAAGTTGTCAGTGTGAACAAAAGTTTTTCATGCTTTATACTTAAGCTGTAATCTTTTTTTTTTTTTTTTTTCTTTTTCTTTTTAAACAAGACTTATTGACGGATTGTCTTTTCACCCTGTCTTACAGGCTTGCATCCGCACCAGTCAGGAGGGCCTATGCCTAACCCTGCGCTCTACGCTGCCCCGCCTGTTTCCATGTCACCTGGGCAACCTCCTCCACAGCAGCTGCTGCCCCCACCCTTCTATCCCCCACCTGGGGTCATGACCTTTAGCAACACAAATTACCCCTACCCTGCTGGAGCTACACTACCCCCAATGTACCCCAACCCACAGGTAATGATGTTGGTCTTTGGAACTTTTGTGGGATTTCTGGATTTAACTTTGTTTTGTTGTGAGTGATCAGATGACCAGTGTTGAAGAACAGCAGCAGCACTGTTAAAACATGCACATTTTAACATTCTCTGTGCATTTTTCCCAGACACAGTCACAGGTTTATGGTGGCGTGACGTATTTTGACACGGTACAGCAGCAGGCTCAGCCTAAACCCTCACCCCCGCGACGCACCTCCCAGCCAGTCACCGTCAAGCCTCCCCCACCAGAGGTAAGTGTTGCTTCACACTCATATTATGGGAGGTTAAAGCAATCCATTCACTTTAGATATTTTATCGGGCCTGAAATTTTGGTCCTAACCCGAATATAGCCTGAGAATTTTCTAGCCATGTCGAATCTGACACACAGCATCACGGTTTACATCCAAGCATGACAAAATTTCCATATATAGCCCTACCTGAGCTACATCAAGTTTTGAAGCCTGACCTGTGGCAAGCCACCTTAACTGACCCATCTATGAAAATCAGATGTAAAAAATTGGGTTTAGATTTTTCTTAAATAGATAAAGATTCTTCACTGGTTGTAGTAAATAGAATAGTTTTCAGAGGTGTCTTACATTCTCTTCTTTTTCACTGTGCTGAAGGACCAGAGCAGAAAGCCTAGTGAGGAGGTTCGCTCCTAGCTTACTGAGAGGAGCGGAGGCTGCATCGCTGCCTTCCAGGACCAGCACCACTTGTGGATGAATAGAATTTGCATTCTTGCTTTTTATCTTTTAGTGTTTATTTTTTTCCTTTTTGTATCTTTGTTTTTATTCCTAATTGTTTTTTTTTTTTTCCTCATTTGGTCAACCTTGTCCACATTAACCCTCATACAAGGTCCTGTTTGCAAGTCATGTCTTGGTCATATCGGTTCTCTTGACCTGCGGTGTTTTGCCTCTCACCTGTTTGCTGTGTGTTGCCATGACTTTCTGTTCAATAAGGCATATCTTGGCCCTTGATGGAAACATACTGTAAAACGCCCTTTAACCGGCAAGCTGACATGGCGAGAGCTTTGTGGCTGTTAACCGTTCCTGTAACTGTCTTTTAATATCATACTAATAATTGCAGTCCTACCGTTTGTTCGTAGGTTGGAAATACAGAAAGTAGCCAATTTAAGACCATTTTAATTTAGTGCAGTTTGGCAAATATGTTAATGGAACTACATGTGAGATTAAACGTGTACCAGTATCTACCAGTAATGCAATACATACTTTGATTGAACCTGCATGATCAGACATTGTCTGGTGGAATTTAACACTACCACATTTGTTGCATTTAGATGAGTGCAGCATGACTGCTAGACTGAGGAGGAAGCCTATTTTGGAATGCCTATATAGATGTACAGTCTGCTACAGTAATGTTACTATGATGTATAAAATCCAACAAATAATTAGTTGCAGGTTAAATGAAGAAAAAAATCTTGCATGTAGCGCCTTCAGTTTCGCATTCACAATCAGCATTAGAAGGCGGCTAGTTTGGCCTGCCAGTCTTGACATTTACTTTAGATTTTTCCCCCCCACTCTCCCTTTCTCTCTCTCTGCGTTGGTCAAAGAAATAAGGCCATACATTTCACAAAAAATGGCTACCCAGTAATGTGCATTTAGAGCCATAGCTCTACATGTATTACAGGAATTTGTGATGCAAGTGTTTAAGGGTCAAATGGAGAACGAAATGACAGTCTCAAACAGATGTTGGTCACGTTTTAAAATCATTTATACCAGTGTGTTCATACCCTCTGTTATGTTGCAGGTTTTTTTTCCCCCCTCTCCTCCTCCTCACCTCAACCAGTATAACCCACCCATATGGTGCTAGACTCTTTGTGTAGCGAAGAGTGAATTTCTCACTCTTGCCCACATTTACACTGCACCCTCTGAAATCTTTGTATTTTTGACATTGTACTGTGTTCAATTCAATACTGTAATACCAGAACAGAACCGCTAATCTTGCCTGAAAACTGACGTACTTGACAGTGCTACTGCTTGGTGATAGCTTCCTTATGTAAATGTATATAGAATAAATGTATATTGAAGCCTGTGGTTTGAAGAGCAGTAATACTTTGAACTCATAGTCAACAGTGGAATACTGTCACCATGAACAAATTCGGCTGGGAAACCTAGCCTAACTTTTTTTTTTTTTTTTTTTTTTCTTAAATAGATTAACTGAATGAAAACTTGCAATTACCAATCGTTTGTTTCCATGACTTATTTTTCGATATGCTGAATGCAAATAATTTTTTCTTTCTTTTACCTTTTAGTGGCACTGTACAGGCATGCATGAGAACATGGATACATTTCTTTGTGAAAGCAGTTTTAGGTGGATACGTGGAGCTGAGAGGCTGTTACCTTTTGGACCCCACTGGGGGTCTGTTATGGATGCATCCTTTTAAAACGGTTCCTTTTATTATTTGTTCCTGATGACCTACCAGTATAATTGAAATCCTCTCCTGTGCGCTCAGTGTTGTTTAGACGTGGCTCATGAGAAAGTGATAATTTGACAATGTTAATTTTATATATGCCTTAAAAAAAAAAAATCAGTTGGTTTAACATATCTGTTCTGAGTGACTAGACCTGCCAACACTGTGAGGGGCTTCGTACGTTTCATAGGTGTTTGAATATATTAAAGTGTTTCTTTTTTTTCTTTCTTTTTTTTTTTTCCTGTTTTGTGGAGCAATTTTGTCAAGATAACTATTAAACAAAACCCAAGTGTAGTTTCTCTGCGTTGTTTTTTCTTGGGTGGAGGTGTTGGACAGATGCTATGTGATTGGTAGGGGCAGGGTCACTTCGACCAACACTGGCACTTCCAGTAGCAGAAGTGTGAGACGGCTCTGTTTTGCTTTATCACTCTGTTCTTCTACTTGGCATGTGGAAGCTGAGATGGTACAGATGGCTGCAAATTTGCATAATCAGTAAATCAAACAATTTGCATGTTGATAGGTTTTTTTGTCTCTTTTTTTTGTCTTTTTTTTTTTTTTTTTTTTAAACGCTTTAAAAGACAAAACACTTTTCCATCAGAACTTTAGCCGGGGATTGCAGAGTGTAAAACGAGCAATAAGCTGGCAAGATGTATCTGGATTTGTCAGAGACGACTCTTCTGGTTCCCTCCTCACAAGCCAGTACTGACTTTGCCAGCAGCGTGGAGCAGAGCAGCCGTGTGCTCCTGCCCTGTCTACCAGGCGGGAGAGCCTGTGTGTTCTGCCCCCACTGCTTTTTTACATCAGAGCTTTACTGAGCTGGTACTGGGGAAGACACCCTTACAGTTGCACCAGTTTGAGTTTGGCTCATGGCATGACTTCAGTGTGATATCAACTCATTTGTTTAAAAATAGTTTTTGGGGGGTTTGGTGCTCTAGATTAGGGTTTTACATGGTTTAAACTGTGCATGTGTATATGTATGCATAGATACACTATATGGACAAACGTATTCAGATGCCTGACCATTACATAAACATGAGCTTTAATGACACTGCATTCAAATACATAGACTTTAATGTGGAGCTGGTCCCTCTTGCAGCTATAACAGCTTCCACTCTTCTTGGAGGGCTTTCCACAAGATTGTGGAGTGTTTCTGTGGGAATGTGTGCCCATTCATTCTGCAGAGCATTTATGAGGTCAGGCATTGAGGTTGGACGAGAAGGCCTGGCTCACAATCTCCGTTCCAGTTCATCCCAAAGGTGTTGGATGGGGTTGAGGTCAGGGCTTCCACATCGAACTTTATGGACCTTGCTTTGAGCACTGGGGCACAGTCATGCTGGAGTAGAAAAGGGCTTTCCCCAAACTTGTGTCCCAATACTTTTGTCCATTTAGTGTAGTATGCTACAATGTCTGGCTCGATCAGTAGCAACATTATTTTTGAAAATCAGCATTTGGCCGCTTGGAGGCGCTCATTCATCTGTGATGTTTACTAATCTGCAAATTTCAAACTTACGCTGCATGATGTTTTTTTCTGGGGAGGGTGGCTGTAACACAGGGGAGGTGTTGAAGACCACTGGAAGACGCTTTTTAATTCAAGTGGGAGTGTTAGATTTTTGTTACAATAATTTGTTCTTCTGCTTGCATAAAAAGACCAAGACTCTGCAGATGGCCGATGCATAATTAGAAGGCGCAGGGTTTTACCTTTGTGTGATTTTTTTTGAAAGTCCCCATCACCTGTTGACACTGGATTGTTGATGAAAATGCTCAAAAAATACAGAAACTGATCTAAAATGGTCCAAACAGCACTAGTAGCATGTAGGGGAAAAAAAGCAGTCATTCCTCACCATTAAACTGATAGCTTTAGGAGGTCGCCAGATCATACTAAGGATGCAAATTTTACTTCAACAGAGTTTACCCTGTAGACTCAGAGCAACACTCATGAATGCAAAGTAATGTGTAGCTTTGTAACCTGGCAACCACGAGCTAGGATCCGAGCCAACGCTCGCTTGCCTACATGTGAGAAAGAGTTTATTTATGTATTTCTTATTAGATAGTTAAGTTGCTATGTTGCCATTATTAGAATAAACCTTATTGTTATTTTCAGACTCATAATAATGTATTTCTATTATTTTTAGAATGAACCTAAGCTCATTTGATAGTGGCCCAGTACTGTCGAAGTACACTATGTGGACAAAAGTATTGGGACACACCTATTTATCAGGGTTTGGGCCAGGCTCCTTACTTCCAGTGAAGGAAAATCTTAATGCTTCAGCATACCAAGACATTTTGGACAACGCCATGCTTCCAACTTTGTGGACACAGTTTGGGGAA
>JBBPCZ010000028.1:10018445-10039242 GCA_037974445.1 Brycinus macrolepidotus
ACCTCATAAAGCAGAATGAGGTGCTTGTGGAGGAATTTAACAGACACTGGCATGGAATGGTTGTCATACTCATAGAGGTGCTGATTTAAAAATACATTTTTTTCTGGAGCAGTAGCGAACCAGGAGTTAAATGTGGAGATTTTTGAGCAGTCAGTGCAACTACTCACTTTCAGAACCTTACAACCTGTCACTCCATTACCCATAAAGTTGCAGTGCACTACATTTTTGTTTGCTCAATTAAACAAACATGCATTGTTGTTGTTGTGAGTGTATGTGCCTTTTAGCCAATAGGTGGTCTTAACCGATCAAAGGAAATGTAAATTTTCATTTTTTAACTACTGTTAGAGGTCTGTCGCACCATCCCTTGCCTCATGCGTAATGCACAACAATCAGTGCCACCTTTACAGGAACATTAGCAGAACAGCTGAGATCACCTCTTCACTGCCTTAATCACATCTTCAGCCCAGTTGCTGGGTTACATTTCCTCCCTCTGCTTTTATTCTGACAGAACAGGCCTTCGGGTATAAGCGCCAATCATCTGCCCCTAGCACAAACGCCTTATTCACAGAAAAGCAGAGTAACATGATGAATATTCATACGATTCACAGCAAGACCCACTGGGTGTTCGTATTGGTTGGCGTTGTGGTCAGTCTGTGCAAACATATCTCTTTCACCAATCAGCCAGAGAACGCCGAGGAGGCCCTGCAATGAATATTCATGCATGTAGCAGCTGGAGGGGACTGTGATGTTCTGGCCGAGCTGTTTCTATACGCACGCATTACTTTAGCGTCACTTTAGCATTACCAGCTCCGTGCTGGAACATGCTGGTGCTTCTTTATGACTGACAGGTCTGAGCCACTGCTTGGTGTGAGATAGGGAAGTGGGATCCAAGTTTGTTATGCAATCAGATTTGTTTAGGCAGAAAAAGAGCAACTCTTGCCATGCTTACTTTGTCGATTTCCTGTCTGGCTAAAGGAGATTTCACACTTACAACGTGTCAAAAAATGTGTTCCTCTCTCGCTCCCTCTCCTGCTGGCAGTTTCTATGGCATCGCTAAGTGTTCTAATCTCTTTTTTTGTTATTTTCAGTATTTTCAGTATTCATTAGTGGCTCTTCCTTGTCTAGGAGAGCAGAGGCCCAGATCTGTCTCCTCAACTCTTCCCTGCCTTTCCAACCCTTTTAACCTTCCGCCCCCACGCCGTTCATGCATTTAAATAATTTCAGTGCTTGCTGACACAAGCAGAGAAATTTGTCAAAAGTGCGGATTCTAAGCTTTGTGTGTGTAAGAAACCGACTTGTGATTTGACAATGAAGAAAAGTTATTGTTTATACATGATGTTTTCACATATCACATATTTTTGGCACCAAAGGGTAAAAAAACAGAAGAACCTTTTGATGCTAAACCATGAAACCAGTGTGTCTCATGAATTATGCAATAAATAAATAAGTCATGTTAATTAAATGTTTATCAAGATGTCGAGTACCTAGTCATCTAAGTAGGCCCGTCGCAGTCGTTTTAGCTGATGATGAACTGGCATGTAAGGAACTGTGAGTAACAAATTAATTTTCTTCTGTGCTTTGCATCGTTTGCAACTTTTGAAAAATAAGCTTAAAGTGCCAGGATTGGCTGCTTAGCTTTCTTGCTGTTTAACTTTTGGTACTTTCTCGTTATCTGTTTAATCAAAATGTGCATTTATGAGCATAAATCCATTTTATTATAGAGTGTAATTATTCTTAACTACAGTATTTAGTGTGATTTATTTACCACTGTAGCTTTTTGTCTGATTCTACAATGACAGTAGCAAAACGCTGTGATGTTTTCACAAGTATTGTGCTATGTTTTTTGCCATGTTGCTCATTTCTCAACTGTCTTAATAAAATGAGACACTTTCTGTTTTCTTTTATTTAAATGTAGCCAGTTCACATTCTACTACCATATGATTGTGAAAGCTATAACTATGATTAACTCAAGTAGTTGCGATCAGGCAATTGAGACAAGCCTATATCTAAGAGTTCATGGCAGCTTCACTGTTTCTCACTTTCACTTTTCTCTCTTCAAAGTGGAGAAACATCCCTCTACCGCAACCACCACCTAGGGTAATGCACTCTTAAAGGGAAGGTTCAATCAAAAACCTTAAAATTTAAAAGCTGAGTCTCTTGTCTTAAAAGAAACTTCCATCCAACGTTTTAGGGAACCAAAATAAGATCTTCTGTGGCATTGCTCCAAAGATCCTTTTCAATATCTTTGTTTTTAAGAGTGTATTTCCAAACTGATGGACCTCCTCAGTATCTTCATTATTTTCTGTATCTACAATGTCTTGCATGCTCTCTCTCTCTCTCTCTCTCTCTCTCTCTCTCTCACTCTCTCTCTCTCTCTCTCTCACACACACACACTCACACTCTCTCTCTCTCTCACACACACACACTCTCTCTCTCTCTCACACACACACACACTCTCTCTCACACACACACACACACACACTCTCTCTCTCTCGCTCTCTCTCTCTCTCTCTCTGCCCTCTTGTCTATTCTAATGGGCTGGGGCGGGTGACAGGCCACCTCAGAGGACTCACTCTCTTTCTGTTTTTTTTTTTTGTTCTTGTCGTGGTAATGATGCAGTTCAGCACAACATACTCTCCCAGTACATTTTCAGGCATGCTCACACAAGTTCCGCTCCTCGTGACTGCACACATATACACACGCAGTGATACGTGAAGCGTGCTGGCCACGCGGGTTTGTTTGGGCGTTCTGTCTGAGCCCACTGGAACGAAGAGTAATTTATGACTCCAAGCTCTGGGTGACGCTCCTCCGAGGGAGTGAACTGAAATGGGATCAGTATGTGTCGCTCGTACCATAATGAAGACATTTGAATGCGTGTTTGGCATTTTGAGATTGGACTGGCATTTTGAGACTCTTCATGCATCCATGCCTCAGGGATAGCTATCAGAGCATTCATCATAAAACCATACTCTCACCTCCAAGTCATATGGGACCAAACATCTGATTAAAAAGAGCCAAAACAACACACACTTCACATCCAAGGTTTGGAAACACCATATCAAAATTGTTAATTAAAGCATGTCTACTTTGCCTATTTGCAATAACATAATTTTCTTTTCTTTTTTTTTTGCGATAATATAACTCTTCAGTTTTTTAGCCACAAGATTAAAACTACTGACAGCTGAAGTGGAAAAACATTTCCTTGTTACAGTGGCATCTGACAAGGGGTGGGAGAAATTACGCACATGTGAAGCCAGTTCTTGAAGCTGATGTATTGGAGGCAAAAAAAAAATAAGCCAAAAAGAAGCCTGTCATCAGATGTAAGTGTTTGGCCTAGATTTGCAAAGTGCTCCACAATACTTTATTCATTGAGAATCTGTTTTGTTTCTGCTTAGAATTGAGATCACGATTCTTTGTTATGATTCTTGAACGTACCAGTTTTGCAATATGTATATTAACTCAATTCTGACGTAGTTGCAACATGTACAATAGGAGATCAGATATCAGTATAAACAGCTCTTACTAACAAACACACCTAGAAATAGTTTTATAGTGTAATAATGAATAAATGAATAAATTGCAAACATAGATCAAAGAGAAACCAGCTTCTCCGATCTATAAATCAACTGTAGAGGACATAAAGAGCCTTACATAAAGAAGTATGTGTTTACAGTCATTGATGAGTGCAAATTTGTTTAATACCAAAAACCATGCGGCCCCAAAGCAAAGCAGAGCGTGACAAAGACCACAGGAATTGGCTACTTTGTACATGCATCTACTGGCACGCAACATATGGTAAACCTGATTCTTTGAGTGCCGCGTTTGCATGTCTTTTCTGTCTTTTACGCAACTCTAGAAGCGCAATGCTTGCTTCTTGCGTGAGTGCAGACTGGTACAGAAGCACTGGTTATTTCTGCTTCTGTTTTGAAATGTGCTTCACACAGCTGTGCTCTCATAGAAAAAAGTGTCTGGTTATGGCCTCCACTGTGATTTTGTGGTTATCCTTTCAACCCTACTACAATGTAAAGAACCAAAATTTTAAAATAAAGAAATAATAAAATAATAAATTTCTGTGTCACTCTAGACAATTTTAAAGCCCATGTGAATTGAATCAACTTCATTTTTCTGCAGAGTCCATCTGATGTATGTTTACATTTGAAAAGTCTTATGTTTGATTTCTGTAATTACAATAATGTTCATTTTCACTAACCTTCGCGTGAATAATTGTATTGCTTTAGCCCTGAGCTAAGTACGGTGTACTTTAACTTTTCTAAGCTAGATTTAGTTTTGGTAGCTCTAAATAAATGAGAACATTCAAACCAGTAAGATATAAATGTAACACATTCTGTACTATTGTTTTGAATTTTTTCAAAAACGGTTCCCTTCAGAAACTGTTTTAACTTACAGCTTCTGTTTGAACTCTTATAGCCTCCTATGTATATAATGAGTTTAGTATGGTTGCAGACATTTTGCTTTAAAAAAGAATTTGCATTTAGCTGTATTTGAACAAAACGGCTACAACTGAACTTGGAAGGACTTCTCAGAAATCACTTGTGTCCAGAAATCTGATCCGTGATCCTTGCTGCTCTGTGAGTGTGTGTGTGTGTGTGTGTGTGTGTGTGTGTGTTTGTGTGTGTGTGTCTGTATATGTGTCTGTTTAGGGGTAGACATTTATGATTTTACCTGTAATTGCTAATTGGAGTTTTAAGTTTTCTTGCTGATAAAGAGCTTTTATGTGATGAAGGAGCATCTCTAGGGTAACCATGACTCAGTGCAACACCCACAGCCTTACAGGATTGGTCCTTACAAAATTACAAACTTGCTACGTCTGACATTATAGACATAGATAAGCATTTAAGACTTTATGAACTGGAGAAGTGAAGATTCAGAGTACTTGGTCCTGGGTCCTGAATGGTGAATATTACTGAACATGGTCTTGGCCTGGCTCAAATTCTCAATGGCTACAGAAGGTCCAATTAGATGGCTCTCTTTCACCACCTTTGTCAACGATGCATTTTTAATGAGCGATGGTGCCGATTTCTGCATATTTAAGTGGGTTCTCTCGCTCTGCTATTGTTCTCCTCTGGTGAGGCACATTGCCGGGGAGGGACTGACCCCTCTGGCGTTGTCACAAGGCGACAGCGACCAAACAAAGCGGACTGCTACTGAGGATGATATCACCCCATCCCCCAGACGCTGTATGTGTGTGTGGGTGCGTGTAGTGGGGTGTGTGAGCATGCATTTGAGTCATTAGACTCACACATGATTCATGGAAGTGGTTTGAGAGCAGCCACCCAGTGAGACAAATGATGTGGTCATAAAACGATGTTGTATGAACACAGATGCTCCTGTACCAGGCTGCACATCGGAAACCCCATGCTGATTCATTAAAAATAAAAATAAAAATAAAAATAAAAAAAGGCCTCGTGTTTATCTTCTCGTTTTTTCCTTTGCGTTTCTTATACACTTTATGTTTGTGTGTGTGTGTGTGTGTGTGTGTCTGTGTATGTGCGTGTTTAGGGCTAGACATTTATGATTTTACCTGTAATTGCTAATTGGAGTTTTAAGTTTTCTTGCTGATAAAGAGCTTTTATGTGATGAAGGAGCATCTCTAAGGCAACCGTGACTCAATGCCCCGCCCACAGCCTTACAGGATTGGTCCTTACAAAATTACAAACTTGCTATGTCTGACATTATAGTCTGACATTATAGACATAGACTTTACGAACTGGTCTTCATAGTAACAGACAAAAAATAACAAATAATAATACAAAAATATGTGGTATGTAGATGCTTATTTGTTGTGTGCTTGATTTTGGAGAGCTGTTTATCACTTATATTATTTTAGAAAGTTTACATTTAACCTTTATTCTATAATGCTACAGTTTTCTAAAGTGGTCAGTGCTCTATTCATTATTTTTGTTTCAGCAGCACCTAGTTCTCAGTAGAAATTGACGTTATTGTCTATTTAAAATGTCTTTTTAAAGTTTCCCTTAAATTATTCATCTTTGCTGTCGTCTTTATTTTTTGTCGTGATCAAATGTTTAGTTTGCAAATTAGCATTCCATATATATTCTGTATATTTTGCGCAGGAAATATGTTGCTATAAAGTTTCGCAGAAATGTTAAATTTACTGAAAAATGATTATCACCCTCATATAATGCTTACTGGCCTCCCAATAGTTGGTATTGGCTCTGAATAATCAGCCCTGTCATTTGATGTGCAGCGTGAGGGGGTAGCAAGGCATTTTCTAACTGATTGATCAATTTCTAACATGTAAAAAATTTTGTTTGTGTTACAGTTTGAGAAGTCTCATATGATTTCTTAAAGTCACACACAACTCCCCCTTACACACACACACACTCAAACTCACACTGTCCTGAAACTCGAATGTGTCCACATATTGTTGGTCACTTTGGATAAAAGCGTCTGCGAAATGATTGTAATGTAATGTAACATAATGCAAACAAACAAAGCCACTGCCCAACCCATGTAAACACAAGGTACAAAAAATTGACATTGCAATATAAACTGAATACAGTAATTATTTATTGTCACTGCAAAATGGAATAGGTGAATTATTTTATCTGAGGTAAAAACGGTATGTCCGTTTATCTTAAATACTTTAAGATTTACTGCCATTTGGGTATAAACTTCAAGCCCCCTGTGATCTACTACCCCTTCTCCTGTTTACTAGCTCCTTATTCAAAATTTTAGTTCCACCTTAAATACTTGTTAATGTGTCGGAATACAGCTGCTGCACCATTTAAGATTAAATGGAAAATTCTAAGAAGAAGCTAACATGACCTTTGTAGATGTTTTGCAGGGTTAAATATAGAACCACGCATCTATTTGCCAATTATTTAGGCTAGCAGTGTTCACTAAAAGATGTCCCACAGAGAATCAAACCAAATAAACCAAGTAAAATGTACCAGTAAGTGAAATATATCAGTGGCTGAGTAAAATATACTATTAACTGATATAAATATGCAGATGGTTTAATGAAATCCATTGGTAAACTGTACATAGACTTAAAAATTCTCAATTTACTCAGAAGAACAGGCACTCACTAGCTTTGAAAGAAAGTCTAGGGATGAAAGAGGAGTAGAATATTATGAAGGGGGTTGGTATTAGAGTTAGTATATTCATTAATCTATTCTTTGTTTAGGAGTCTGCATGTATCCACACCATCAATGAGGGACATTATAACCATATTTATATATGGATTTTTTATTCCATACATTGTTGAGTCATTTAAGATACACTTCTTTCTCTTCTGATGATTTTTTAAGCACGGCACGTCTCAAAAACCACAGAAAATTTTCCCGCAGATCTCGTTAAGCTCTTGCAGCATGTGAGTACATATAGCACGTCAGTCGCATTTTCCTACAGTGTGAGCATATAAATCACATATTTTGGCTGATTTGAACTTGTCATGTAGGTTGTCACCAAAGAACAAGATTTCTTTAGGGTTAGGCTTAAATAAATCCTGATTACATACAGGTCTGCGCTTGTAGTTGTCAGCTCCTTCCTAAAAAATATATATAAATAAATAAATAACTTTCTCTTTCTCTCCCCATTCCCCCATTTATTACATATTAATGATTAAAAACTGCAGCCAGTGCAAACTAATCTCCATTCTGCGTTTGGCCATTACTTATTTGTCTGATGTGTTTGAAGACATGGGTGTCTGAATTTAAAAGAGTAGATCCCAGATGGATCCAGGCCTTGCCTAATATAGACTATATTAAGACATTTATCAGGCAACCAATTAGCGATGACACCTCTCGAAAGACATTGAGTTAAATTATGCGATATGCCCCAGGACGACAGGGAAACATAATCCAGTTTAAGTGCCTTTTTGGAAATATTGTCCAAGGCTGAATACACGCCGTTACTTTTTTTTTCCGAGCTATGGAGAGCGATGTTTCTGTCTACTGAGCCGTTTCCCTGTGTAGTGTGTATGATTCATTCGGTAGAGCTTGTGTGGGTGTCAGGGATGGGGGGTGAGAGCTCCATACATTTCAGTGCTGCAAGCCGAGTCTGTTTGAAGAGTTAAAGATAATCTGCTTATGAGCGGAATGGCTCCTCACACAGACACACACACACACACACACACACACTTGTTTTTTCTCTCTCTCTCTCTCTCACACACATAGCCATCCAGAGAACTGAGAGCAGAGCGCTGGAGCTGACTGCAGACAGTGATCCTGCACACAGGAGACCTGAGCACTTTCCCTCTGACAGTGTGTCTGTGTGGAAGAGCCAGTGACTTCTGCCTGGATTCGGCTATTGGTGTGTGGCTGCAAATGGGTTTTGCCAATGACTTCTCAAGACTCTTTGAGAAAGACTCTTTTAGCTGAAGTGGGAAAGTAATATATTTCTTCATAAAGTACATCACTTTTTTCGGTGCTTGATACAAATGAGATATTTTAATGTTACCATAATGCTAATAATTACTAGCATCCACTTTAAAATTGTTGTTTTTTGTTATATTTGTTTATAATACTGCTAATAATAAGAACCCAATTGTTTGTTTTTAATTTACTTTGTACTAAAATACTTATTTATTTTAAAATAACAAGTTATCTCTCTATCTATCTGTCTGTCTGTCTGTCTGTCTGTCTGTCTGTCTGCCTATCAATCTATCAGCTTTAATATTGTTGTTTTTTGTTATATTTGTTTATAATACTGCTAATAAAAAGAACCCAATTGTTTGTTTTTAATTTACTTTATAATAAAATGTTTATTTATAATAAAATATAACTTCAGTAATGTATTTATCTATCTATCTATCCATCATCTATCTATCTATCTGTCTATCTATCTGTCCAGTTATTTACTTATTTAGGAATAAACAGGCAGAAATTTAGAGCATTATGTTGCCATTATACAACAGTTAGTTCTGCTGACAAAATCTGGTTGGTTAAGAAATGTCCAAGCAGTGTTATTTGTGACAACAGCACAGTTTTTTCATAATCCCATAACGTAGAAAGGTCATTTCGTTCAGCACCAGTCACTGAATAATGACTCCCCTTTACACTGCAGATTTCTGTTACTCAATTTCCACATTAACACATACAAAAGCAAGAAAATAACACATGAGATAACTTTCACGAGATAAAATTTGTTCTGCTCTCATTTAGTGAGGTTCTGAAGAGTAGTGTGATAGCAAACCATGTCAAATTCTGGTTGTTGCTCCTAAGCAAGCTTTTCACTTGGCAGCTCTAACATAAGAACAGCTAAAGAAACAGGAATGACCTAATACCGAAAAGGCTGAGCTGAACTTAATATTGTGACAGTTTGATGTCTTTATGTGTAATGCACAAGGCTGCTACTTTTTTGGAGGAGGAAGCAGCCAATATTAAACACAATGTTTAACACAATGTTCGGGGCTTCTTTCGCTTTCCCTTTTTTATTTTGCAGAGTTCTTGTACAAAGACAACAGAGTACTTGAGGAACATTCTCTCTCTCTTGTTCTTTTGCTTACATAAATAGTAACATTTTTTTGCACCAAAAAGAAGAGTTCAGCCAGACCTTTAGCATGTGCATGAGGTGTAGCAAAATCAACACTTTTAAATCACCTTGGAAAGACACCTCTGGTACGCTTCATATACTTAGAAAACAACTGGACGCAACATCAGAAAATCAGCAGAGAATGAACTGCCACGTTATGAAGACTGTAACAGTTGCAAACCTCTCATCAGCACCAAAGCCAAATAAAGCCAGATGACAAGCTGCTGAAAAGAATAGCTTTGTGAAGTAGGGCTTTGTGAAGTCGGCCCAGTACTTATGCTCACCAAAAATAAGGGGTGTGGATTCAAAGAGAACTGTAATTCCACAACAGTGAAACAAACCTTTGATCAACCTTTATAAATAAAGTAGGATCAAATATAAAGGCACATTCTAATTCATATTTACCACTGAATGTCTGAGTGTAGCACAAAAAATAATAATTCTGAATCCCAAGTGACAGTAATAAGCCGTGTGCACTAAGACAATATGGATACTTGCACATGGCCAAATTGCAAGCAGTGTGCCTGACTATTTTGTTTGCGTGTGTTACAGGGGCTGCCGTGGCATACAAGAACAGCATTGTGACAGCATGGATGGGGGTGCGTGAGTGTTAATGGGGGGACTTGCATGATGAGTCATCACAGATGTGTGCTCCGGCCCTGTCAGTACAGGGTCAGTGTGTTATGCTCTTGAGGTCATTCGTCATCTGTGTGTGTGTGTGTGTGTGTGTGTGTGTGTGGAGTGGGTTCTCCTTAGCTGTGCACACACACCCCCAAGAGTCACATTCAATAGAGGCAGAGATAGGGTTACGCAATTGCCAAGACAACGGCTCAGTGATGTGTAAAGGCCTTTCTAGCCTGTTCCTTGTTTGCCTTCTTTTAGATCGGGATTACCGCAAGATTTATACAAACGACACACTTAAAATGGAAAAAATGAATCACATTCAGTCATCACATGCAGCAGTAGAGGACCCAGATGAAGGGTTACTATGTTTTGACCCCATAGTTTGTTAGCAAACACAAATGTTGAGCTCTAGTTTAGTCTGACAGTGGACCTAACTGCTTCAGACACAGTCATAGCCATGGTTCCTGTCTGGTCATTGTTGGTGGGCCTTAGGATACCCATGTTCATAATTAAACTCACTCAAGCACTGTTCCTTTAGTAGGTCCTGGATCATCTTTGAAGATCATTTCACGTCTTGATATAGTGAATCAAATACTCATTGGTAAACTGGGGTGATATCTTTGAGTGGATTGTAGATATTATACTGAAAGTAATGAAGAAATTGCCTTTTAAAGGTCACTAAATAAGTTTTCTTTATGGTCCAGAAGAAAAGTCCTGAAATTCTGATTGAAACTAAGATCAAACAGAATTTCCAGCCAGGGAAAAGAGCATATCAGAGAACTTGCAATGTCTTGAGAAATTCTGTCCATTTTTTTAGAAATGAGAAATCTTTGATACGGGTTAGTAATTTCTTATTTCCATGGCCCCTCCTTTATGATAAAGAGGACATAAACTATTTAACTTCCTTTGAGAATGATTTATGGAGTGTTGTACATGTTTGGGAATAAAAGGTGCTGCCACCACCTGAACCTTGGGGTTCATCAGATGTGCTCCAGTGGATTTCACGGCATTAAGTATGTCTTCCACCATCACTTGAAAGTGAACAAAAGCCCCTTGTTTAGAGAACTGCAGCTTTATAACAGCAGTCAGGCTGCAAGGAGAGACTCGGAAAGCTTACGCTGGGATGTCAAAAAGGTAAAAGAAACATTAGTACATTTCCATTCGAGCTACAAGAGTGCTTCTTTTGACAAGTAATATTTGCTGAAGTTTACATTCACAGAACCTCTTTCAACCCATTCAAACCACATCCTGATCTTTATAAAGGTGGTGCAGATCTGTTGGTGTGGTTTAGGATACAATATGACTTACTGTGAGCTCTAGGTAAAGTCTGCATCTTCTGAATGAAGATCTGGATGTGGTTTGAGTGGGTTGAATAGGTTTTGTGGATGTACAATAAAGATTTGGATGACTACTGACTTTTAGTTTTAGCAACATCTTCCTTGTAGCTCTACTAAGCACTAAACTATGTCTTGACTTATCTTGACTAATCGACTACATGAGCGGTAATTGTAAGATTGTGTAAATGTGTTTTTTGCTGAGTCATTCCTTAAAGATAATAATTCAGAGGGGTTTTTTGTTAATTGATGAATATCAGACATTATTCTTCTAAGAGCTGGTATACAACCTCTAAAAAACTGAAAAGAGTACTCTACTTGGACCCAGAACAACACAAAACCTAACATTCCTCGTCTTGCATTTTAGGCTTAAAAAGAAAATGCGGGAAAAAAGAGCAGTGTTCTCTAAAAAGGGACTTTCTTTAGAAGGAGTGAAATCAAGTCATGTTTTTCCAACCTAGAGATTGTCATATGATCTAAGGGCATTTGACATATGACGCTTGACCAAATCACTGACACGGCATCCTCCAGCACACACACGCCCACAGTCCCTGAGTGTACTGGTCATGGTTTTCACAAACAGTAACTGTCATCGGTAATATAGAGTCTGGCAGAAAAGTGACGCAAGAGGAAAGATTAAGGGTCCCCCCTTCAGAATGTGGAAAAAATGAAATGAATTAATAGAAAGGAGAAGTAGACCATGCGGTGAGAGTGAGAGCAAGTGCATGCGTCTTCTTTCTGTCACTGAGTGTGTTACAAACACAACCACACCACTGTGTCTTAATTTAGCGCTGTGACCAGAAGTCAACCGCAGGGTCGGGCTGCTATGCAACACCTTTCTGCGTCATGGTTTCACTCTCAAACATTTCCATGGCGACTGAGAGGAAATCTAACAAAAACAAGGCTGTAATTTAATTCTCACTTCACTTTAACTCTACATTTTTGGCTTCTAAAATGTTCTGGGCAAATTTCTTAACTCATTGAAAGGCTGTTTATTTCAAATTCACATTTATATGTAGAAGGTTTCCGTGCTGACTTTCTTACAGAACACTTGACAGTGTGAAGGGGAAAATCCCATGACATTTGGTGAAATGATGGCCTAAGGTCATGACTTTCTGTTGCTTGTTCTGTAAAATATAGTACATCAGCTGAACAGTTTCCCATATCTAACTGAGTAGATGATATGGAACTCACACCACCTTGGGTGTTTAGTCAAATTTTAAACAGTGTTTGTTCAAATATTCATTCAGAAGTCTAGCTCTGAAGTAAAGTAAAGTGGCCCCTTATAGTCACAGCTGAACACACCACAGCACAGCACACAGTGTGAACAATGTGAAATTCTTTCTCTGCATTTAACCCATTCACCAAATGAAGCAGGGGGCTGCCACCAATGAGGGGCGCCCGGGGAGCAGTGTGTGGGGCTGGTACCTTGCTCAGGGGTACCTCAGTGATGACACTAGCAGTCCTAGGATTTGCCAACACTATTGGGGTAGCCCTGTTTATAAGAAGAATAGATTGATTGCAGTGTGAAGACTCATCTATTCACAGAGCATCTTCTCTCCTTCTGCACTATCTATTTTCTTGCACTACTCCCTACATAAAGATTTTAGCACTTAGAACTCTCCTCTCGTTCTCTCACTGTCCTGAAACTTGAATGTTTCCTTGAATTGTAAGTCGCTTTGGATAAGAGCATCAGCCAAATGAATGTAATGTAAAGTGATTGATAAAAAAAAAAATTGCCAATTCATACTTCAAAATTTCATACAAGGTGACTGCATAATGGCTGTGATGGCGCTCCATCATTCCAGAGAAAGCAGTTCTACTATTCTACAGCCCACTGCTGGTGGTCTTTATACCTCTTGTTGCATTTGGCAATTGAGCAATAGAACGCCTGTGTTAACAGTGGGTCCACTTTAAAGTAGCTGAATTAAAGATGTCTGCATACGTTTAGAGATACAGTGTATGTCTGTGGTAATATTTTATCGCCTTTCTAATCTGTCGAGAACAGATAAAAAGAATTCTAAAGAAGACCAAGAGTATAACTAAAACCGACAGTCTGTATTTCAACCCATAAATACAGTGTGAAAACAACCACAAAAACATCAGAATACTTTCAGAGCTCAGGGTATCCAAAGGAAGACAAGACACGTCACAGATGTCCTTCCTGAGATGTATGTTAAAAGAGGGGTTTTATGACAGAAGAGGCAACATAACACTAATTGTCAAGTTACACTGCCTATTAGTTCACACTTATTAGGTAAAGGAATGTTTAGCCATGCCCGTGGACCTTACATCCAGTGGCATGTGTCTCATAATTACTCCTTTTAATCAATGTGTGGCATCAAGCATGAAGAGACCCAAATGCTATGCATGCATAGCCTATTTGGTTATGTCTTCCATCTGGACCACTTAGCCATAATGACAAGTCTCACAGTAACCCAATCTCATTACAAGATGTTAGGAGAGGAGCCTAAAATTATGCTCAGCTAAAACTACTGCTGGTTTTTAGTAACAAATCAAGAACTGTCTACCAACGTGCCTAGCAGAAATAATTCCTTATGGCAGTGAATGGCTTAAAAAAATTTTCAGTCAGTGTGGAAAAAGTTCAATGGTCAACGTTTATAGTATACTGGCTCATAATGTGTCAAAGGTTATAGAATATGGGCTCAGGAAACAAAAAAGAGATGGGCATGATGGGTGATGAGATCTTTATTTGGGATACAATTTCCCTACCCAAGCCATGCCATTTGAAAACAAGAAAATAATGTCACAGACCCCATTTGGAGAACCATAAAACTGCACTGGAATGTTTTATTGCATCCAGAAGTTTGTTTATCAGATGTTTGTTGTGTGCTGTGGTGTGTTCATACGTGACTATACTTTATTTTACATAGGTAGGTTATTTTATGTTTATCCAATTTTTTACAGCAAAAAAGATAAGTGTAGAGGAACGACCATCCCGCGCCATCCATGTCTGGAAACTCCCAGCAAAGCACCTGGAGTAGATTTATGGAAATTTATTTGCGTTTATCCAAATCTTCTACACGTTTTACGCGCTCTTGTAATCACGTGCCTGCCCTGTCAGTTCGGTGGGAGTCTGTAATTGCCTGAGTCCATTAGTTGTAGGCCAGTTCAGCTCCAATAGCTGCAGAGGAGGGAGAAGCTGGAACCACGTTATTTTTTTCACACTCGTATTCAGACATCTCCTGGTTGATGATTAGCTAGTCGTTCATTCCACACGGCAGACGGCCGTAAAAAGAGCCAATCACAGCGCTCTGAAGGCGGGATCTTCCGGAATACGGGTGGGGGAAAACCAACTGAACGCTTCCAGCGCATTCACTCACTCACACATACACACTGACATACAGTCCTGCTGGGTGTGTGTTATCGTAGCCCTTACGGAGCTCTGGACTTCTCACGGCTGAAGACACCGTGTCACGTTACGGGATAGACAGAGAGGGAAGGAGAGAAGAGAAGAATCGAGCAGATATGTATTTGTCCAACCCTTCATAAGCCATCTTCTTTATTATAGGGAGGCAGGGTCTGAGCATCTCTGACAGACGGACTGCATTGAGGCCAGCGTAAAAACGGCACCTGGCATCGTGTTTAACGCGTTTCCTACTTTAACCACGCTTTTATTCTCCCTGTACTGAATTATCTCGCCTTGCTGGAGCCACGACGTTATGTCCCCTCTGCAACAGAAACCTGTCTCTCTCTCACACACGAATTGACTGCAGAGGACGGCGAGACAGGGAGCGGCTGCACCGGAGCACGTTTTCTGCTCTTATTGTTTTTTAAGGCTGGCTTGCGTATTCTGGAGACTGTGGACCCGTTTGTCCATTTCTCAGCCTTCGCCTTCATTGCTGGTTAAAAGGTGTGTGTGTTTTTTTATTAGTGGGCATATTCTTATTTCCCTCATGGCTGCGTTCTCTTGACACAGCCGCAGCGGTGGGTGTACAAGCGTGCGTTTTTGGTCTTTTATTCTAATCGAGGTAAAATGTAAACGAGATTTTTACAGAGTCCCCAGAATTGGTCGTTGAGTATTCATTAGGATCGACGCAAAGGCCTTATCTCTGCATTGCCACCAAAATGCCGGCCGGAATGAAGCCGCTGGAAAAGTTTCTGAAGAAGCAGACCAACGCACTCACTCGCGCCGGGGGCTTCGGGGACAAGGCGGCGGGTACCGGTGCGTCGAGGCGACGGGCCAGCCTGTCCCGGGTGGTCCCGTTCTTCAGGGAGACCTCTCCCGAGGGCGGCCCGGCGCGGGACGTCTTCAGCCCCGAGACGGAGGAGGCGCCGTGCTGGCCGTCCGCCGCCGCGGACATCAGGAGCCCCTCTCTTTCCAGCGACGAGCAGAGCTCCGAGGCGAGCCTGGACACCAGCTGGACGCCCCTGGCCGCGGACACGCCGGAGAACCTGGCGCTGACGCTGCTGGACAGCGTAGCGGGCAAGCGGTACGGCAACTGCACCGGTAAGAGCCTCTCATTTCTTAACACACACCATAAGGACAAAAGTATTGGGACGCCTGATCATTACAACAACAGAAATTTTAATGCTTTTTATTACCATTCAAATGCATAGAATTTGCAGCTATAACAGCTTTCCACAAGATTTTGGAGTGTTTCTGTGGGGAATCTGTGCCCATTCATTCTGTAGAGTATTTATGAGTTCAGGCACTGATGTTGGACGAGAAGGCCTGGCTTGCAATCTCCACTCCAGTTCATCCCAAAGGTGTTGGATGGGGTTGCGGTCAGGGCTCTGTGCGGGCCAGTCAAGTTCTTATCCAACCATGTATTTATGGAGCTTGCTTTGTGCACTGGGGCACAGTCATGCTGGAATAGAAACGGGCCTTTTCCCAAACTGTGTTCACAAAGTTGGAAGCATGGCGGTGTCCAAAATGTCTTGGTATGCCGGAGCATTAAGATTGCCCTGCACTGGAAGTAAGAGGGTCTAGCCCAAAACCCTGGAAAACAGGTGTGTCCCAATACTTTTGTCCATATAGTGCACATCTAAAGATCCTGTCGGTGCCACGCGCATTTTGATCACCCGTCCTGACTCCCCTCCGGATTCTGGATCTCTCAGAAGCCAAAGCCTTAACAGACACAACAACAAGACGGTTCTACACGAGACATTTCCAGCGTAGAGCTCGTGAACTGAAAATTAAGCAGGACAGGACAGAACCGCAGCGTGCTAGAGTGTCTGAAAGCACGCCAGCAAGGCAGGCCACCGCTCCGAGCGAAATTACTCCCCATTGCGCCACTACAATCCTCTCGAGGTTACATAATAACACCAGGGTTATTCAGCCATTACGACAACCTCATTGGTTGCAAAAAAAAAAAAAAATAACAATGTCATGACTGTGGGCTGCTAGGCTACCTTTGGAAGCCAAAGGTGAAAATGAGTAATATTTAATTAAGCTTTAGCAGGCAGGATTAGCCCCATCAATGAGACTGTAAGAGCTAGGAGTTTGCATGGCATGCAGTTTTACCTGTAGTGGCTTTGCTTGGAGTGTCTCATGTCGTCTGCTTACTTATTTATGCTCAGAAACGAGGTCATGTTTCGTGGCTGTGTGTTAGTGTGTTATGATCATGTGAAATGTTACCATGTCTAATATCCTAAAAAGCCCTGGTGCATGGGGTTCATACCATGCCCAAGTCCACAGCTATGCTTTCCTTTGGAGGAGCGACTTCTGTTATCGCTTCTTATCATGTGCCAGGCCTTTGGCTGAGGAATTACTGGAATAGAATGTTTTGGAAAGAGACTGTTGATCCAGTTTCATTTTCAGCCGGGGCATTCCTGTCTGGAAACAATATTGTTTTGGCTGTAGATGTGGGGCAAAGAAAAAGGATTTCCAAGGTGCTTTCCTAGTAGTGTTTCCTGTTGAAACTGTCAGTCAATCTGTCAGTGATTCCAGTCAACTACAGCTTAAAAGGATGCACGGCACCCGTGTTCTGCCTTACCCAGACTAATGATTTACAAGGGGTTGGGCAGTTAAACACAACGTCATCGTCAAGGTCTGAACATCATGCACCTTAACAACTCTCCCATTTGTTGCAGCATCACTAGCGATTTCTCCAGAGATCATTGCTAATAAGAATTCTGGACTGCCACAGTGCAGCCGTGGCACATGTTCAGCGAAGTGTTATTGTGAAGTAACCATGGAAACTGCAGGGCCCTGAGAAGTATGGATGTGCATAAGGGCCAGTCTGTGGGAATGGTGCTGTATGTAAAATCAATAGACCGGCTAGTAATTTCCTGTGCTCCATGGTATTATGGCCTTCACCTTGTAGAGACGTTCTGCTGGTCTATTGACTAAGCAGATAGCAATGCTCTGGACTAAATTCTTCTCCCATGAGTCCCAATGGCTGTCTAAATTTGCCTTAAGCATGCTGGCCTTTAGGGGTCAAGGTTGTCTGACTGCCATAATGAAACATGACACCCAAGAAAATTAAAATGTATGTAAAGTGAGTGCGGAAAGTAGCAGAAAAAAAATATAAGGGTCATTTATTAGGCCGCCTTTCTGAAGATGTTTGTCTCATTTGTTTAAGTGGATGAAACGTGTTGACTGAGAAGCACCTCGACAAATTGTATCAGCCTTTGTTGGATGCTGTGTTGCAATTTTCCAGTAAACACATTCTCTGGAGGCCCTTGTACCCCTCAGAGCATGGCATCTGCATTTTTGTCAGGTCACGTCAAGGATTTAACACTGGCCCTACCTCTCTGTTCACTCTAGCCCTCTTTTTCTCACCTGTTTGATACTGAAGAGATTTGTTGATGTGAGAAAGTCTTTTACCAGTGCAATAAAGATTTTGTTGCCCTTTTGGGAGGCAAAGAGTGGCAGAAAACCACCGACTGATAATTGTGAATTCTGTTAGCTTTTATGAGCTAATAGAAGTTGCCTTTATGAGCTTTATTTGGTCTATATCTGGAGTGATTTATAGATTGTATATAAATGACAGTTAAGTTGTGAGTATTTCCTGCCCAACCTGTTCCTTGGAACACCATGCTGTCATTTGCAGCACTGTCATTCTAGAGGTCTGAGAACATTTGAAAAAAACACCACTAATCCTGGATTAGCTAACGATAGGCTCCCAGATTGACCGTCTCATCCGGACCTGGTGTCTGCAGCAGTGAATCTGTGAATTATGGATTGGGGTGGTCTACTGATCTCAGGTCATGAGGCCAACATATTATAGAGCCAAACAGCACTTTTTAGACTGATTTTTGATCAGAAGAATACACTAGATTTACCAATGGAGAGCCTTCTGATGCCCAGTCCAGCTACCTGTAGAAGCCCCAGATGACCACAGTAATAGCAAAACTTACAATGATGACAAATGTCCCAGCTCTTCTTGACTTTGGTTGTGTTCCAAATCTGTTCACGCCTAAAAAAAGGGCAACTCTGGGACTTGCACACACGCCTCATCCTGAAACTCACCACAGCATTGCATGGTGTGTTGTAGAGAGCAGACAATGAGTGACGTGAAAAGATTGAACCAAAGTTTTTTAGTTCACCTGAGGTCGACTGGTTGATTGTTGCGTAATTATGTTTACATCTCGCACTTCCAGCACAAAATGTTTCACAAGCATGTTGGGGCAGGTTTTCAAAGGGCTACATTAGAAAAGCTACAGACAGCAGTTTGGCAACAGAGTGAATCCCTTGAGTTGGCAGTACAAGCCAGTACGGCACAGGGAGATTCCCTCAACTGTGTAAGTGTGGGTTGCTCCTTCCATAGTTCGTGTCTTCAAAGGGGTGTGTGGCTGAGGTGTATCTCCCCAAAACTGCCACATTTTACACCAACTGTATATTCATTATTAGGTCTATAAATAGGGTTGGGGATAATAATTGGTTCTTAGATGCATCTGGGTTTTCAAAGAATGTCTTAAGCTGACTTTTGCACTTGCTTCTAAAGGCTTTTTTTTAGTGTAGTGCTGTCTCTGGGTATTTCTTAACTGCGTGACAGTAAACAGTTGGCACGCATGCCTGTGTTATCCTGTTTCCTCTGGTGTTCGGAAGGATCTAGATTGCTGTGTGTCATTCCTGTTAACGTGTGAGTCAGACTCCAGTCGAGGTGTTTGTGATGGACAAGCGTGACATCAGAAAGCCATCTTGCACCCGCACCTTATGCTGTTTATCCCCAGTGCAAGATCCTCCGTGACTCTTGACAGCTGCAATTAAAGTGTGTACACCCCCGTGTTAGCATTCAGAAAATAGCTTAACTCTAGCGAGCCTATGAGATAAATGAACTGTACACTTACATGCGACAACCTACTGCGCGCCCATCTTCTTTGTCAGAGTTTGCTAATGGGGATTGCTAATCAGGTGGGCTTAGGCTATCAGCCACCTGTGCTTTATGATAGCCAGCTGAGTCATCCTCCTATACGCAAATCATGAGGACCCTCTGTAGCCTGAAGGCTGGTTGGGTTAGCTTTACTGAGATCTCCATACGCCGCCTTTCATAAGACAAGGCGCTCCTCAGGCGCATTCTCGAGGAGTCTTCAGTGCGAGAGAAAAAACGAGGGAGATGGAAGAGAGAGAGAGCGAGTATAAGAAGGAGAAGAAGAGAAAGGAAAAGGCATAAGTGCAACGTGAGAGAGAGGTGGCATGGGTCTGTGTAGGAGGAATGTTGCTTTTTTTTCTGAAAAGAGCGAGGGATTAGGAAGAAATGACTGCCCACTCACTGGCCTCCCTTTGGAGGGCTTTACATAACGTCAGTATTTCTCTCTCTCTCTCTCTCTCTCTCTCCCCCCCCACACACCCTCTCTTAATGGTGGTGCCCACTCGCTCTGCGCATAGCCCACGCACCTGGGCCGCTCTCTGCTGAAGAGATGGAATAGGAGGCCCCCAGGGCTGCTGCACTTGACCATGTGCAGAATGAATGTGTGTTGCCTTTGAAGTGTATGTGTGTGCATTTAGGCTGCCACATGAATGTGTGCTTGCATGCGTAGGAAATATTTTAACTGCCCTTTTAATGCAGGTGTATATATCTTGTTCTTTTTTCAAAATGCTAAGTAAGTGTTTGTATCAGGGGTTCATTTTGGAAGTGTTACACTGTATGGGGATAATAATTGGTTCTTAGATGCATCTGGGTTCTCAAAGAATGTCATAAGCTGACTTTTGCACATGCTTCTAAAGCAATTTAAGCATGTGCTTGGGTGTGTGTGTATTTATATGTTTGTTTGTGCATGTGGGTTAGGGCTGCACAATAAGTTGTTTGCTAATTGCAAAAGGAAAGTGCATCTCTATGATCCAGGCTTTCTAGTGCAGAAACAGTTTTTTGGATTTTTGAACCTCTTAAATTACAGACATATTATTACTATTA
>JBBPCZ010000028.1:10065776-10090424 GCA_037974445.1 Brycinus macrolepidotus
ACACATGAGCGCACATACACACGCACACGAAACGTATTTCGAGACCTTTGTATATATATATATATGGGCACTGTCTTAATCTCTGTCAGAGAACCTGGCCTATTACGATTACTTGGCCTCATCAGTGCATTACTCCTCCTTACTGAGCTCAGTCTTCTTTTGGCTTAATTACTGGAGTGCTTCCCCTACTTCATCCACCTAAGTGGATTATACTTATTGGTTTCCATTAAGAGCATTGCAAGTTAGCAAGGCAGTCGCTTCCTTTCTGGGGCAGAAATCAAGCTTTTTAAGGTTGTTCAATATTTTATGTTCAATGTATCAAATTCAATGCATTTGAATGCAATGTTGTAAACAATAAACTAACTTGACACTGAAGCCTACCTATAGTCAGCTCAAACTGACAGCGGCAAAATGAATTCACATGGACTATTTACAGATCTCAAGTGATAGATGTTCGCTTTCATCAATTTTTCATTTATGTTTGCAGCTTGTGGAGAAGATGTTAGGTTTAGGCTTTTTTCAGAAGGTGTTTCAAAGCCCTTGACTGCAAAGCAGGCAGTTCCATCTTGAGAACCATCTAACCGACAAGCCACCATTACAAAGAGTGCTTATTATGTGTAGCAGCTAGTGACACTGTAACTATACATTTTGCCACAATATCTGGATCCAGGAATGAAACAGACAGTATATTTACAGATGATTCACATTCACTCTGGCAGATCTGTTTCGTAATTTTATGATCTATATAACGCTAAGTGTTAGATCGACCCATCAGCTTATGTGTTTTGTATCAGTTTGCAAGCTTTAGGTAAATGTATTATATTGTGTTTGTAGCCATGTGCTTACAAATGTGAGAAAAATAGAAATCAAACTGAAATTGATTCCCTTAGTATGATATAGAACGCACTCCTATTAATGTAATAAATATTACCCTGTCAGTTATTTACGATGCACGTGACTGAATGTAGGTCGGCAGTATACGGCAATGTGAAGGATGTGTACCGTGGCTTGCTAGCCCACTTCAAATGACATTTTCAGCACCCTCTGATGGCACATTATTGATGCGAGGAAGTCACAGAGCATCAATTAGACTGGTCAAAAGCCTCCAATTGTGGCCATTGACATTTCAGGCAGCGCATCTGAGCCGCGTCTCACCCTCAGTGGGCTTGAACTTTCAAATGTGACTCAGATGTGGGAGTTAATAGCTATGTAATCACCTCTGTAATGTGCACTTGCTGACCACAAGCAAAGAAGGGGAAACGTTTTAGATGTCAGAGTGGAAAAGACCTCTTCCTGCTGATCTGAAACCAGTTTGAAAATGTATCTTAAACACTTTTGGTCACATTTGAGGTAAAGCCGCAGCTTCTGCAGTAGCTGTCTTGAGGCCAGACCTTGAGTGCGAGTGTGTGCAGTCTGGGCTGGGTCTGATGCAGAGGTGGATGTGCAGAGGTATTTTTTTGGAGATGAGAGAGGACAATGTGTAGCTATTCATAGCTCCCTTCATCACTCCCCTCAGCCACAGCCTGTTCTCTCCTTCTCTGAGTATGTCTTATAAACGGGCGCTGCAGTCAGTGGGACCTGAGTGTGTGTGTGTGTGTGCGTGTGTGCCAGTTTACAAGGGGTGCAAAAGACTGAAGCATCTCATGTCAACATCGCCATCAAGTGTTGAGACTGAGCATTCCCAGTTATTGCAGACACCTCACTCAGGGGTAAAGTAGTGCCATCTACTGGTTTTGCCCATTCACTTGCATCAGGTGTCCTTCCTGAGACATTTCAACACTTTGACCATTCAAAAGCTGCATTTTAGTCAAAAAAGCAAACTGTATTTTAAACAAGCTGCAGTTTCACCAGCGCTTTTTTAAATACACAGAGCTGCTCTGGTTTCACCAGGTCCCACTAAGCATCACATTGAATGAACGAGAGCGTCCAAACTAGCTCGGAACTTTAGGAAAATTATTCAAACTGCAACGGTCATTAAAAAGTGCACCACATATAAAGTGGTTTTAAGTAGCTTACAAACTTTGATCACCTCTCTGTTCACGGACAAGGCATCAAAATGTCATTTTACTTATAAGAGGGTTAAACAGCTGTTAGAGCAGACAGCAACCTGCTCTGGCTTGTCAGATTGGGCAAGGATTTTAATATAAATAAATAACATAATAATAATAATAATAATAATAATAATAATAATAATAATAATAAAAGTATTACGAAAAAAGTTTCTCAATTCAGTGATTAAAGTGAAGCGTGCATTGACATTTATTTTATTAATCTTATAGTGTGTTTGAATATTCCAGATAAAATTCGAAAAATTATTGGAAAAAGAAAATATGTAAAATATGTAGTTTGAGATTAGATATTTATATCTAATCCATTTCCAATTTGAAAATATTGAAATGTATATATATATATATATATATATATAAATGTCCTATGACAAGTGATGCCATACTTTTGAACTGTAGTGTACATTTATGATTACATTTTTTCTATATGATTAATTTCTCTCTCTCTCTCTCTCTCTCTCTCATAGTTATGGATGCAGAGCCCTCCCCTTCTCACCTCCAGACGAAGGCTTATGTGCGGCAGTTGCAGGTCATCGACAATCAGAACCTGCTTTTCGAAATGTCCTGCAAGCTGGAGCCCAAAGACATGTAACAGGGCCATTTATCTCCCTTCTGCACCTCCCAAACCCCTCGCTCCTCTATATAAACCCCGCCCCTGACCTGCACTTTGACCAACCTGCAATGCTCTGTTTATTCTGCCTCTGCCTCTCCATCACAGCTGGACTGCTAGATTGGCCCTTACTCGGTAACGGTGGAGGAATAGCAGGAATCGCTGCTGCTATTAGTCTGGACACATTCAGGATGCTGTGTAGCATTCAGACAGAGCTGAATGTTATAGAGCACATTTGTTCATATCTAACTCAACCATCCGCTCTATTTATAAAATGTCTGTCTGGAACGTTCCACTGTGTTTTGTCAGTGAGTAAAGCCCCTGCGTCAGTGTGAACAGGGCTGTCTTCAAGAATCTGCTGAACAGTGACGGGTTACATCTGCCCACATGTTCTTTCTTTAGCATCTTTGGCTTTTTATTCTGTCAGTGAGCTCTGTCCAGTTTGCACTGCCATCAACTAGACCAAGCGTGACAAGACCGGATCAGGTGATCAGAGTGAATCCCACCACTGTTGTTGCATTTCCTCCAGATCGTTCAGAGATATGGACAACCTCACTTTTTACCTCGTACTAAAGACCCACTACCACATAAGACAATCTGACCTCTCGAACTTGACCCCATCCCCATGTTTCCTATCCTCCAACCCCGCCAACACAGGCACTTACTACACCACCCTCTCAGCTCTGTATTAAACAGACACTCTCTCAGACATGAGTTAAAAATATGAATTAATTACGTCCCATATCCAAGACTGGCATCTTCATGCAGCAGTCTGTCAGTCCCTACGCCCTAGACTACTTGCCCTCCATTTCTGCGCACTGAGTTAATGCTCACATATCAGGTGCTAAACTCTACAAGTAGAACCCTTAAAACAGGGGTTCCCAATCCCAGCTCTGGCAGCCCTGCACTGCACATTTGCCGGGCTTTGTCTCATTTTGCAGGCCTGATTGAGCCCATGAACTAATTAACAAGATCCTCATGGGCCGGGTCCAGTGTGTAGAGTAGGGAAAACACAATAATGTGTAGGGCAAGGGATCCGAATTCTCTGCTTCTAGAATGTGAGAAGTATTCGCTGTTTTTGAACCAGTTGCAGAACTTACAATTAACGATCAGTTGCCTTATTAATTCAAGTGATAATTGATTCATTGATCAGCCTATTTTTACAACTCCTTTTGGACCAGGAGTTGATCAAGTAATGACCTGTTAATCTAATCTGGATTACATATCCCAGTCATTTCATCCCAAATCCTTAGCTAAACCGCCATAAGCTATAAAGCAAAACTAGTCTCAGATGACAACAGGGACAAACTGGGGCCGTTGCTGCCTGTTCTGTGTGAGGTGGCTCGTCTTGGATGCGACTCTCTCAGGATTTCTTCCTGGGTCAGAGCCCTTTGCAGCGGCTGGTCTGCAAAGCTTTCAGTGTACATATGCCATGTAAATAGCTCAATAAATATGAAGACTCTATTTTATGTATGCTATGAGATGGACACTCAAGGAGAATATTTGTTTTGTAAATCTGAGGAGAAACAACGTATGTGTACATTTTAAAAACTAAAGATTGAGACTGAGTCTAATTGTACAGCCTATCTTCTTGGTTTCGTTGCATTGCGGTTTATATTTGGTTCCTATCCGTAGTGGATGACTTGTATATATATATATCTTCTAGTTTCGTTGCATTTCTTTGGTTGTTTTGTTTTGTTTTCTATCTGCAATTGATGAATTGTACAGCATGTTATTTGGTTTAGTTGGACTTTCTTGTTTTCAGTTCATTTTGAAAGCGGGTAAACTACGATCTCTGGGTGTCGTTTTTGGTTTTTGTACAGAAGTCCGTGTTTACAGTGCGCTCCTCTGAAACTCAGACGTGTCCAGTGAGGCGGGGAAGTAGGTGGGGTGGAGGGAGGCGCTGCTCCACCTCTTCTCCGCCAGAAACTAAAACGCATCTAAAATAAAGCCTCTTCTGATGAACTCCTGAGTCAAACCGTGTGTGTATGTGTTGGATAAAAAGATTTTGAAAAGAATATGCATTTTAAATGTTATTTCTATGAAAACAAACAGCAAAAAGCCAATTGTTGTGGTGCTCTGCAAACCATATTTATGTATTTAGCAGATATTTCACATTCATACCAGCAATGCCAACTTATACAAGATGGCCTTTTCCAAAGCTCCTAGTTCTAGTAATTCGTCTTAATGTTTCGACACCGATGATGAGCAGCACAGTGAGTCATAGAATAGCTGTAGCTGTTTCACAAACTAACCATTTTAATGGCACAAGTCATTAATATAAAGCTTAATTTACCCCCCCAAAAAAAACACGTTTCCCCCCCACTGTTCAACACATTTCTGCATTTATTGTTAATGACAGTAAATTATGCAAGATGAACATGATGCTCCTTTCAAATGGAACTGTTTCTTTCATTCATATGATTGCAACTCTAGGCGGGTAATAGACAAAACAAAATAAAACCAAAAAAAAAGTTAATAGAGAAGAAATGGAGTCAAGTTTTAGTTCATGTAAAATGAGTGTAAAACTCTTATACCAGCAGAACTTAGTTCCTCTCTGTACACCAAAAAAACAAGCAAATCTCATCAAAGGCTACAGCGTCTGCGAAGCAAGTCGAATGGAATGTAAGATTAAAAAGTTCTTAAAGATTAAAAAGTCAGTGTTTCACCTTTCTGATATCACTCGACATTTTCCTTGTCCTGCTGGAAACAACACGTCTTACAGTTTGCCAGTCTTTCTCCTGCTCAGATCCTAACTGGTCCATGGAGAAATGTTGTCGGATCAAATCCTTTCTGTATGGGTAATCCTATTCATCGAATGGCAAAAGCTGACCCGATATACGCGCTCTTACTCTGTGACACACACAACCCCTAGATACTGATGCGTGTGAATTCTGTCCTGCTGTTTTTCATGCCTGTACAGTCAGCATTGCGTTCGTCTCTGCCAGAACACAGTACAATTGCTGCACGCCCATATAAAAATGGAATATATTGAAATATGTTATTGACCCATTACAGAATCTAAACAAAATATATTGTACTTTCATACGTCCTGTTAGTATTGTATTAATGAATGTCCAGTTTGGTTCCTGATGTCTATCCTGCGGACCCCGTCTTTCCTTCACTGTGTTGATTCCCTTGACATGCAGTCAACTGAAGCAATCACAAAAAGGGTCTTATGCATTCAATGCACTTTGCCTGTATTTTCTATATCACTGCATTAGGATCATTCAACCTGAGAGGGGGGGTGATTAAGTTGGAGTTCTACTGGTACAGCCACTTTACAGACAGCAGAGGAAGAATAAACCAGTAAACACATGGCTGGTACAGGAACAAACCTTCTCATAAAAAGTAATGTAAATACACTGTATCGCAGTCATCATATCAAATCCTTCTAACTCCAAATGCCCTACAGAGTATGTGAGCATTTCCTGACCAATGGACCAATAGAAATGAACCGAAATCGCATGAAAGTTTTCCCTACTTCCATTAAATAACCTCTGTCGGAGAGGAGGTTGTGTAATGACAGCGATGACTGCATTCTACCTGTATTTTATAATGCACTGACAACATATTCCATATTCATAGGGGTCCACTGTGTTCACATTCTATGCAAAACAAAGCACGTCTGCCTAGAAAGTGTAGGTGTCATTTACATTTTCCAGTTATTAGCAATGCTCCGTTTGTCTCTGTGCAAAAATATTCAGATGAGCAGGGAGGAAAATTAAACCTGAGGTAGTAAAGGGGTCGTTCATAGGTATCACATTTCTTAAGAGTTACAGCGCTGCTTCAGAATGAGTTTTGCTTGCCATCTTGTGATGAATAAGATTAACATAAACATCGGTCAGCTGGGACGCTTCGTACAGATGGACCCTGGGAGATCACAGTGTTAGGAGTGACCGGATGTGCTTAGGGATGTGCTGGCTTCATGGTTCTTGTTGCACACCTTGTAAAACTGCACATACTGCAAACCGACAAACCAATCTGAGCAAAGTGAATGATCTGAGTTCTATTTCCACACATTAAAAAAAAAACCTCTATATTCTACTGACATTAATAAAGGCCATTATATGTTGTCGCCAAGTGATATATTGTCGTATCACTATAACGTCTGTTAAAAGGTCCGACGGAATCCCCAGACTTCATCTTCAATACTGCACTGTAAGAGACATTTTGCCATCACGAAACATACCAAGTGGAAGCAATGGATTGAATTAAATTACATCTTAGAAAGCCATGGAAACTACAGCTACTGTTATTAGATTTGTCCAAACTAATACTGTCCTTCCAGAATCCAAAGGTAACACTTTCAACAAAAATTGAAACATTCTCTAGAACAAAAATTTACAGACAGTAGACCCTTATTGCATCCACACAAAAAGCTCATCTTCATCAGGCTCCGAAACACCACCGCCAGGTTTGGGCGGACGCTGTCTTTAGGGAGTAACACTGGTACTTTTTATAGTAAATGCATATACATTCACTGGTGTGTTTCCAGTCATGCCACTGCTGGGTTTAAAATTCATCAAATATGCGATGATCGTTTTGCATTTCTATCTTTTGCCATTAAAGTGAAGAACATGCATTTAGTTCCTTCAAAACTGATCTGAGAGGAGCTTCCTTTTAATATGAGAAGCTGGTCCTAGATCAGAGGCAACATCTGCCCAAAACCTGTATTGAATTCTTTACCAAAAACTCCAGTTTTCCCAACTGCAACATCTGAGAGAATACAGGTCTTCCAGAACAAAAGCTGCTTAAGTGTCACCAGTGACACATCAGCAAAGGTTAAAAGACAGCAGTGAGCATTTAGGGCCACCATTACACGAATCTGAGGTCAGAGAAAAAAACGATTTGAACTGAATAACAATAACACAAGCCCTGCTGATACACAGTCTCTGCTGACGTGACTAAAGCACCATCCAAGCTGGATTTGTTTTACAAGAGGAGGCTCTGTAATGTCATTTTTAAGAGATATAAATGACTGATTAGTACAAGATCTGTGTCATTTCCTCACACTATCAAAGACAATCCAAACTGTAAAATCAGGGCCCAAATGTATATGTTAGCAGTACATAACCTGAGTGATGCTCAGAAACAAAAACAACATGCAGACATACATCATGACTTACATTACGAAGGGGCAATACCACTAACTGTCCTTTCAATCCGATAACAAGTAATACCAATTCTAAACTCCTGATGTCAATACTGATGCTGATCTCAGAATAAATCGTTAAGTGTAGTCAAATTAAAAAACATAAAATAACTGTTCCTATCGTACACCATTTCCTCTTTTTTTTTAACATCAAATACATTAATTTTCATAAAGAGACATATTCAGTTTACTGCTTAAAGAAAACACTTAAGGTTGCCATTGTACTTGCTTTTAATGATGCGTATGCATGCGTGAAGTGGCTGACTGTATATTCTGCATTTGTTTGAAACGTAGGCCCTCTGAAATTAATGCGACGCGTTCGTGAGATGCATTTATCCACATATTACTTCAGCGTGAGGTGGACATAAGAACATCCTCCATTCAAAAATTATTGCTGTCTGACCAAATGTACATACTACGTTAAAATCACGGATGTAGTTGGAAATCACTTAAAACACCTCCTCAGGTAACACTAATCCAGCTCAAATAAGGCTTTACTTGTGGAGGATCTGCAATAAATGTTTGCAGCTGGTTACTGTAGCTGTACTGACTGCTTAACAGGTTGACAAGCATCTCAGGAAGACCCCCACTTGAGTTTCCCATGCGTGTATATAACCACTGTCACCATGAGAAACACAACCTCAAAACCTCAGATACAGAAAAGGGACAGAACGTTTTTTTTGTTTGTTTGTTTGTTTGTTTTTCTGTCAGGAGGTAAAAACATATCCTAAAATCTTCAAATCGCATTTCACTGCTTTAGTAATACTGTTCTGAGGAAAAGCAAAGTGTGAAATGTAAGCAAATCTTGGAAGGTACATTTCAAATGTCAAGCTTGCACAAGTCTTACACCCTGTTTGCCATTTTTTCAAAAAAAAAAAAAAAAAGCAAGCATAAAAGAAATACACAACTCTGCCTCTTTGCCCTGCTTTTCTTATGAAGTTTTCGATTTGGTAGATTTGTTTTACCAAAGGAGGTTCTGTAATGCAATGTCTAAGGGACCTAAATGGTTGATTAGTACAGGATAAAGTATTTGTGTCATTTCCACAAATTATCACAGACATCCCAGATTAAAACGTTCAAACCTACATGTAAATGTCAAGGTTACGCAACAACCTCAAAGCACAGTAACAGTAACAACACTTTGCACAGCTGTGTCTATTAGCAGATTCTGTATTCCACTTGAATTGGAACAAGAGTTCTGTAACTGAAGAACCCCCAGTTAGAGATGATCATTTGTTCCAGAATAATTACTGTCAAGACTGTATCAGTAGCAGACATTGATTCATAATGGATTAAAATCACAGATCTTGTCTGCAATTACTTGAATTACAGCACCTCCGCAGGTAAAACTAATCCAGAGCGAACTGGGTTATTTACTGGGCTACTTTTGTTCATGTTGGGGGTTTTTTGACTGTTACCCATCCTTCCTCTTCCCTTCCGGCTCATTGCGTAAGCATTTTTAAATACACTGAATAATATATACAAACGCCAACAGCTCTTCCATCACTGCTGTACAGTCAACCCTGGCTCCGTTCTGCCGGGCAAAAGAAGAGCGGCCAATTTACTGCTGCTGTTTAAAAAAAAAAAAAAAATGACAACAACAACAACAACAAAAAAAAACAGGCGAAACTCAAAAGTCTGATGCTTGGTTCCATTCTCGCCGTTTCTGTTTGCATTGGCACCGTGCCCAGTCAGCCCACGGGTCACTCAAATGCAACTGTGCAGTTACTGCGAGGAAGCAGTGTAATTCTTTTTTTTTTCTTGAGGGCCGTTTAAAAAAAAAAAAAAGAAAAAAGAAAATCAAATACTGTATGAAACTGAAAATGTCCTGGGGTCTACATTATGAGGGCTGTCATGAGATCTAGAGGTGGGCAGCCTGTGCCAGGCGTTTCTGGCAGGACGTTACAGGATTCTTTTTCACCCCCTCCCCACTCCCCAGGAACGTCCCTATATAGTTTCTTGCAGTCTTTTGGTTGTCCGTTGTCGCATGCCTTGGAGGGGAAAACGTGTAGGAGCGAGGGACTGCTGGGGTTGAAAGGCATTTCTCCCGCTCTCTCTCTCTCCCTCTCTTGTTCCTCGGGAAGCTTAGGAGGGCTCCGAGCTCTTCAGTGCATCCACCTTTGTCTCCAGATCTGTGATCTAAAGAGGAAACACAAATATCAGCAAGGTGTTTTTCCCACTTGTTTAGATCCCAATAATACATTTTAGAGAGATAAAAGGGTCTGTTTTACAGAAGTTTTAAAGAAAAAATCAACTATAGCCTCAGCTACAATGCCTCAACTGTCTGGGACAAGTGTGAAAATGCCCTTAGGGTTACTGCCCATCAGTATCAGACCTGCACCAACTGTAGCTTTAAGAAGCTGCTAAAAACTGCACTCTTCTCCTCCACCTTCTTTCTGCACTTCTATAGCACTTAAAATTTTCTTTTATCGATTTTCTATGTATTCTTTTATATTTCCCATGATTTTATTCTATTTTGTTTTATTTTTCATTCCTGTAAAGCACACTGAATGACCTTTTACGCATGATAATGTGGTATATAAATAAACTTGACTTGACTTGTCTTGAATAAATATTAATCTCACATTTAGTTGAGATTAAGTTCCAAAAAAACATTAACATAGCATGAACTTAAGTTTAACTTTCATTTATTTCTGGAAAAGAAGTTAATATTAGACTTACTGCTAAAATATACCTTATTCAGATGAAGATAATTCAACACTGTCAATTCAGAAATAATGTTTTGTTGGTATTCCCACTGTACCTTCTCCTGCAGACTGTCTGTCTCCTCCTTACGACCGGCCTCTGACTCCTCCTGTGCACGCCGCTGCGCTGTCTCCTTCTTCAGATACTCAATCTCTCTACACACACACACACACACACACACACACACACACACAATGTCATGTGGTGTGATTTCAAAACTCCAAATCCCACTGCCAGCAATATATGACAGTCTGCTACAGAAGTCTCTACAACCCTTGCATACTCACTTCTGCTGGTACTCTTTGATGAGGCGTTTGGCTTTGCTGTATTTGCGCTCCAGTGTCTGGTACTGGGCCTGCGTCTCCTTCAGGTGCTCATCCACTGCCTGGCACAGACTCTGCGCCTCCATCCAGTATCCCTCCAGCTTCTCCATGCGCTCCTTCGTCTCCCGCACTGTCTGCTCCAGCTGGGCCTTCTCCATCCGCCAACGCAGCTTCTCCTGCTCTGCATGAGACAGCTATGGAGAAGAGATGGGGTGTGGAGGGTATGGAGGGTGTGGAGAAAAGTGAGAGTGAGGTGAGAAGAGGTTTTACACAGCTCTTAAAGACCTTCTATCTCCTTTAGAAACTTTGAAATAGTGAGCTCCCCAATGTCCTTACTTTTCTTTTCAGCTGCTTGATCTCAGCCTGGGTCACAGCATGCTTTATCTGAAGCTGGAGAGAGAACGATGGAGAGAAAATAAATAAATAAATAAATAAATGTGAGAGAGATTTCATAACATACGGTACACATAACAGTTAACTTATAACGTGCATAACATATATGACAGCATTCATTTAATTCTACAAACAGCATCAAACAAACAACTACATTTCAAATCACCAATCATTAATACATAATAATAAAAAAACAGTAATTATACACCAATTACACTTTTACACAGTTTAGAACCGTTATACACTAGAAACGTCTCCATTCTCACGTCTTCGTTCTCAGTGTTAAAGAGCTTTCTCAGTCTTTTTCATCATTCTGGACACATCTAAGAAACGTTTAACACCTATCTTACTACTTTTTGACACTTGTAAAGCTGCACAGGAGTAGCATCATTACATTTTTAATCATGTGCCAAATTGGTTTTATATTATTGAAAACACTGGTTCTCACTTTTGAACGGAACCGTATTTCCATGCTCTACTGCATGGAATATTTTGTTAATTAATTTAATAGGACTCATTGTTTTAAACCATTCTTACAAATAGGAAAGAAATTAACCTCAGGGCAACATAACCAATCTCTGTGTAAGACCAGGGTGAGTGCCCACATAGGTGGTGAGGTCAGAGCAAGACGTCAGGTGCGGCAGCACTGACCTCTTTGAACTTGTGGGCGAGTTTCTCTGGGTCCATCTCCACAGGCGAGAGCATGTCCTCATTTTCAGCCAAGTCAAACACCTCGATGGCGTTGGGGAACATGGGGCTCATCTCCTCATCCTCATCCGTGGCATACTCACCCGTCTGAAACAAAAGAGAGAGAAAGGAGTGAGAGAGGGCCGGCGCCAGTGCTCTGTGTAATTGTGAAATCTGTGAGTTCCAAGTATGGTTGGGTAATTCTCTCATTCACGTAACACCAACACATTTCTTCACAACTTCTATCTCTTCTTCTCAACATTATAGACGTCAAGTAACCCATGGCAGTCAGCAGTGAGTGGGAACAGGGGAACAGGGCTGCCTACCAGAGAGCTGTGCTAATTTATGCAACGCTGTCACTAGTCCAAGAGTAATTTCATAATGCTCTGTTCTTTTGCCAAAGAGGATTAAACATTTTAATTTCAAGCCTTTGTGGACATGGTCTACTGCAGACAGGTGACATATTAAAGGTAAAAGCTGAGTAAAGGAGTGGACAAACATAACTAGAGCAGGTGGTAACGGATAAATGTACTGCAGGATTCAATCAAGCAATGAACATCCCGTCATGCTCTCTGGCACATATACAAATGCTCAACAGGCCCATTTGACCTTGATTTTAGAACAAATCAAGATGGCAAAAGGAAAGTCTATTTGAAACAGAGTTCATTATTGGTACAAAAGCTTCAGTCACAAAGACTGCTCAACTGCTTTCTGATTCAAGAGCAACAATAACTGAAGTGACTTCTGCATTTAGATATACGGGAAAGACATCAGTGATGGAAACTGTGGTTAAAAGCACACAGTCAGTACGTGTGATGCTTGTACATTAGTGTGCAAAAACAAAAGAGCAACTGTTCTTCTCAGGTGACTGAGAACGTCCATACACAACTACATACAGGGGGATATTATCATAGGGCTGCAGTGAATAAACCCATCATTACAAAGACAAATGCATATCTGAAAGTTCGGTGGTGTGAAAAACAGATGCTGGTGCAAAGAGATGTGGAAAACGGTGATATAGTCAAAAGAGTCATTCTTCACCATATTCTCCACAAATGGGAGAGTGCATGCGTGTCACCTGTCTGTCCGTCACTTTCTTGTAGTTTCAAAGCAAAACTAGAAAACGGATCCACTTGTATAAAGTTTTGGTCTACGCTGCGGAGATCCAAACACTGGTGATGTTTCCAAGATTGGCCACAAGATGGCAGAGTCTCTGCAAAGACCAAATGAAAATCTAACAGAGCTGTATAAAGAAAGTATGGGGAAAAGGCTACAAGTGGTCACCCACCATGTTGGTCGGACTCTGCACCCGCAGTGTCTATAATAAGGACCTGCAGACCAGCTATAGTTGGGGAAAGGGGAAAACATTTCTTCAGCCCATGACCTGCTGCAATATCTTTCACAAGTCACTCACAAACAGACCACTGACTACATTCTTTAAAGCCCTTATTAGGACTTAAAACAGAGCCATGTCTGTCCTGCGATGAGATCTTTTAACACACACATCCCTGCATTGCAGAGGGCGTGGACCTGCAGTGTTTTTGTTGACCTCTGTTACTGCAGTCCCACCTGCAGTGATTCCTGAGGATTTAAACAATAGACTTCCGCTCCAAGCAGAGACAGGAGCTGGTGGACTCCTGCAGAAGCACAATGGCTTTCCTCTCTGAATCACAGCACTGCGTCACACACGAGAGGAACACATCCCTCCAGGCCTGCCTCTGTGCGCCGTTAAGACATTTCTAATGACAGCAGCAAAATACCAAGAGAAAGCTAAGCTCCACTAAATGGCTGAGACTGATCTGACTTGACATGTTTGTTTCTTAGCGCAGAGCTACCTGGACTGTCTGCGTCTAACGTCACCAGTGGATGCTGACCCTCACAGTATCAAATGCACAATTATTTTGAGGTGTTATCTTTGGTCAAAAAAACCCCACAAAGTATTTATATAGTCTCTGTCTAAACAAAACCTTGTATTTCCATTTTTGTTGTTGTTTATATGTTTTACATAATTTTAAACACTGATTGCCCTTTACATTGTGTAACAATGTCATCAAATGTCATAAATAGACCAACAGGAATATACAAAAAAACTATTATAAATACGTACAAAGTACGTTTGTCCAGGAATATACAAAAAAACGTATTATAAATACGTTCTTTCTTTCTCCTGTAATGCGACTTGTTTGGAGATACAAGTTCTTTTTCAGACAGCAACAACAGACAGTAGTATAGTAAAGATATGTGTATATCTTTGTATAATAAGGTACTTTTGTAGCGTACTAAATACAATAGTCTATCGTCTTTGAGGTGGGAAAACACATTTTAATCTTTAAATGCATGTTAAATGCATAGATTCGATATTAAATTATAAAATTGACAATGTTTAAGGGCTGAACGGCAAAGCAATCATGTAGTCACACCCAATCATGTTGTTGCAATTAACTTGTAATTTGCAGTTAATCTACTCAGGCATTACTCTACTCTTATAGCTTTTACTGTCCAAACCACATAGCCTTGTCCTGTGTATTTACTGTACTGTACTTACTGCAGCTTATTAAGCTTAGTTTTGCACTGCGTATGTGTACTACTATACTTGTATATGGTTAGGGTAAGCTCTTCATTGAGTTCTTAATTCCGATCTTGTTGTGAGATATTTTTCTTTCTGAAGGAGCTTTCAGAAGCTTGTTTTCATGCCCACGTTCTACCTAATCTGATCACATCCGATCCTCTATCACTGAATTATTTACCACTTTTTTTCACACCCAAAACCTGTCAGGCGTAGGAGAAGAGAATGAGAGGGCTTGGCCGGTCACGGTATTGCACCAAATGAAGGTGTGAGTACTGCACGTACAGGAACAATAATTCACATCTACTACTTTGCAAAAATGCCATTAGTCTGAGCGCAAGTTAAAGAAACTGTTAAAAACTGACCAGTTTCTTGTGGCTCGATCCCTGATTATATTATCTGCATGCTAGGTGCTAATTATATTACCAGTATAAAATCAGATTTACAGGATTTCCCCATTACCCGAAGAGTAATTATCAACAAAGACATGTTTGGTCTCCGAAATGCACTTCTTTAGTTTTTAACTGGAGCTATGAGGCTACTTTTGCTAATCAGTGATGGAAGCCTATACTCACTTTTTGCCAAACTATGGCTTTAATGTACTGCAGCCTTGAATGATGGGAATTTATGAATGTATGTGAATAGAATTATAAATTCTACATCTTTACTAATAGCTGTTCTTGGTCCTGCCAGTCATGTCTACTCATTTTATTTCACTGTGTTCAGGATGTGTTTGTTACGCAGCCGAACAAGGTCTCAGCCTCTTGTGAATGATCTTATTTAGTCTGTGTGTGAAAGGTTTCTCAGCTGCGTGCAAAATGTTTGCACAAGCACGCTGAGTTTGTGAGCTGACCTCTTCGTCCTCCTCCATGTACTGATTGTAGCGCTGCTCCATCATCTCCCTCTGCCAGCGCTCCTGCTCCAACGTCTGCTGGATCAGCTGCGCCACCTCACTCTGCTCACCTGGCTTCTCCCGGCCAATGATAAACCTGTCACACACACACACACACACACACATACACACACAAAAACAAGAACTGGTCAGCTCAGCAAAATAGTCACAAGAGAATTTAAAGCAGTATGACTTCATTTTATTATCACACAGTCCTCATGTGGACAGTTACACTTAAATAGTTCTCAAATGTACATAATATATTCACTGTTTTAACTGTATACTCTGTAAATCACTGCTGCCATAACAAAGTATTGTTCCTCCGAAATGGTAAAAACATTCTTAAAATGAATGCATGCATGTAATGAGCATTTCTATTGGTCCATTAATCATCAAACGATCTTACAATGAAAAAAACAGCTGGCAGCTTTATACTTAAATGGTGTAAAAAAAGTCCAGAAACAGTATGTACTTTATTTATTATTAATAACCTGAAACCTGCACTAGGAGAATTTCCTTAAACATACTGTACTTGGTGAATAAAAAGATTCTAAGATTGTGATTTCATCTGCCTTGCTATTTTCAAAAGTTAATGATATAAAGTGTAAGCTTCCTGCAATGGCTCATCAAGCCAGTGTGCTGCTTCTGCAGTCAATGGTGAAGAATTGAACCCCAGCTGGGCCATATGTCACCTATGGCCTGGGGTTCATGAGATTTATTGGCCATACTCTTGCTGGGTGGGAAGGACAGCAGGGTGCCTCTCTCTCACGTTGCTAAGCGACACAGTGGCCAGTGGGGGGTGCATGGGGGTCTGCTTTGACCAGCAGTACACCAAAAGGAGAGTACTGGGAGGAAGGCACAGGAGGAGAGCCTTCAACAAACCAAACAGGTAGAAGTCAATTTAACCACATTCAAAAAAGTAAAGAAGGAGTATATCATTGTTGTCAGGACATGACCTCTGTATTTTATTAAAAAATCTGAAAAAACTGCTTGTAAACAAAAATCCACGACCTTCCATTCAAAGTTAAAAATGTTTTGTCCTTCTTCTGAAAAGCTACAGTTTTGGAGACGTGAGTTTAGCATACATAGAATAGCAAGCTGTTATTCTTTATTATTATTCTTGTTGTTACTGTCAGAACAGTGGAAATGATCAAGATGTCAATTTCATTTCACCCACCCTTGCATTTAAAAAGCCATTAATCCACAAACAATTCCAAAGGTTTCACGAACTTCTCTTATAATTGCAAGACATTTTCAGACCCTTTCCATCAAAGATATCCTCAACCTGTCCAACACTGGCTGACAGTTCAACGAATGAATATGCATGAGAAGATACAGCCCACTGAACAGCAGATTTCTCTGTAAACATTTGAGAGTGATTGACCTAACTCAAGTATGACTTCGGAACAGTGAAGGGTTCCATTCTCTCTGCAAAGTAATGGACTAACAGATTATGCTGCAATTTAATCCTGCAGTAAAAGACGGTTACATTATATATCTAAGTATATTGTATCACTGCAAACCAAGAACAATCCAATAGACTTAAAAGTCATAAAAGATTCCCTTTGTGCCAGGAGACAGTGTGAAAGATGCAAATCTCCATTCTTACATAGCACCCCTGCTGTTCTGCCAGTCTCCACAAACTAGCTCAAGGACATAGATTTGGGTTGAATAATGGTCTGCTGGGGAGGCAAGTGAGTTCAGTGTTACTATAGGAGTTAATTTAAGACTGTCCTCTTCCATAGCATGTGGCAGTTGAGCCGGTTTTAATAGCACTGTTGTAAAGGAAGAGGTTGTTAGCTATTTCATCTACTAATTACTTACTTTCTCCTGCCCCTAAAAGTAAAACCTTATGTTTTGTCTCCTCTTCTGATTGCAACCTTATAAAGTTAAATTGTTTAACTAAGACAACTGGACAACACAGAAAAGGAAGCTGAAACATAAGCTACACTTCTAAACTATCACTAAACAGACGACTTTGCTGTTTGAGATCAGTTAAGTTGGCATTGCATGTTTTAATTGCATCTCTCTTGGTGCTACCTCACAAGAAAAGTTACTATCAACCCCCTTTCTTAAATGAACAATACAGCATGAAAAATTCATGCAATTGTCCACTTATCCAATATGTAGTCAGCAAAAGCATGTTTGGTATCCAAAATTTGCTCCTTTAATTTAAAACTGGAGCCGTGTTTCTAAGACTAGCAGGGAATAGTCACCCAAATTGTTTCTATAAATACATCCCAAAACCTGCATCCAGTTCTTTATTAAGGTGGCAAATATCAATATTTACCCAAATGCTGCTGGCAGTTTTTTAGTCAACAGGGTCTGTTTTCTACGACCACCTCCAGAGTAGGAGCGCTAATCTAGAATCAGTTTCTGTGACAAGGACCATAATGAAAACAGAGGAACCTAATACAAAATTAGTCCTCTCTAGCCCTAGTGTTTTTTGGAACGGCGGTCTGTAGTGGTGACGTTTTGTTCATTTTTTAAAGCTCACAGTAAGTCAGGCTGTGTCCTAAACCACATCCACTTGTCTGCACCACATTACTGAAATGTTGGAAGTAGCCTGAGCTGGTTGAGAAGTTTTGGTGACATGCTTACAGAAAAGATTTGGGTACTGAGCACTAGTGTCTAGCGTTTTAGCTCCAGTTCTAAACTATAGAAGTAAAATTTGGAACCTAAAGATGTCTTGGTTGACTCCATATGGGGCAAGCAGAAAATTTTCGCTGAATCATTTCTTTAATCATTGGTATATTGGTTTTACTACAGAAGGCTGCAACATGCAAATGACCAAAGTGTTCTGACCAATTACAATGCTAGTTTGTGCTAGGAGCATCTTAACCAATCACAGGTTTAGAACAGTGTTTCTGTGGGTGTTTTGATGAATCTAGGCATTCATGTAATACAACAAAAGTAAATGATTTTGGTCGAAATAGCAAGCCAATCTTTAACTATATGACATTATTGATTCACCAGGGTGTTTTTAATTTACTGCAAGATGTCACAATTGCAACATGTAGCAATATAATTGTAATACCAGTATTTTGTAATACCTCTATTGTGAAGTCTTACCAAGGCAACTACTCATTTGCTCAGTGGCAACCATCTATTTGGTCCCAGCCGCTCAGTAAACTGTTCAGAAGTTTATAACTGCAGTGACGTCTGCAGGTCTGGGATTTCAGACTCAAATTCACTTAATTTAGCCAAATTACAAAGGTTCCATGAACGCACAAAGTTGTGTCTGCTTTAAATGCATGTACATTACAGACTTCAAAGCAAAATTACTCTACTGCTCTTACCTTAAAAAAGGCCAAACCTAGATTACAGCCTGTCCAGATAACAATGTATCAAAGCTTAAGTTCAAAATTACACGTCACACATTATATAATACAGTTTTACAGACTTACTAGTTCCAACAATGCAGAGTTACTGAACATTTGCTTACTTGACAGTGCCTGTGGTGTTCCTCAGGACTGATGCTGCAAAATTCTGAGTCACGCCCACTAGACTGGTACCGTCCACCTCCACTATCAGGTCATTCACCTGGATCCTGGTTCAGGAAAGAAGGAGAGTCATTATTAACAACAAACTCATTTTTATAATGATAAATACGGTTAATGTAGGAACATTACTGTATTAACTCTAAATCCACACTGAGGTCTTATACGGTAAAATGAATGTGATAGGACTAAAGCACGAGATTCTGAAATGGCCATAAAAAATGCTACAGCTAACATTCAGGAAAGAGTCAGCTTCACTAAATGTCTCCTGTAATACCTGACCATTAAACTGATTAATGGCCCCTGTCAGCCTCCTCTCTATCATAAATGGCTCCACTAAAGAGCCTTGCCCGCAGGTTACTGCACGCATAGCCTCTGCATGCTTGTTTACGACATTTCAGACAGCTTGTCAGAACACTCACAAAGTTGACTAACATAAAAAGAACCTCTGAGCTGTTACTTAGGAATGTTTTCAGAAATAACATCACAATTTGTCTCACAGATCACCAGAGCTAGGTGACACTGATAGAATGATAATGACGAATATCATGATCAGGACTAAATAACTGTGTCGTGGTATCAGGTGACATTTAAGTTTGCATAAACATAGTTAACAAACCCAAGCTTTCTGGGTACTCTATGCTATCTTATAAACCTGACATAACTTGTTTTGATTGGACTGATGCGCGGCATCACTTAAAATGACACCAGAGAGAAAGAGAGTACTGTAAATATTAATCAGACCTAAATCAGAAAGGAAACGTACCATTTGTTTAGAATTTATTTTGGTTTTATGTATCTTTCAAATCTATCTAAAACACCCAGCAAATAGTATGCATCGCTAAGTAAGCTCAGATTTTCTTATCTATCTTTTCCACTACAACAAAAAATCTTTATCACACTGGTACATCAGTGCTGGTGTACCAGTACAGACAATATTTGATGCAGCTCTAATCACAGCTGCAATGCTATTAGTGATAACAAATGATTATAACCAGAGGTGGAGCCAGCAAGGGAGTGGAGTGGGGCTGGGGGTGGGGGTGATGCTTGTCCTGTTATGGGTGGGACAGAAATGAAAATAAATGTATGTAAATAAATAAAAATAAAGAAAACAAATTCAGAGCAGATTTGAGGTCCAGTACTGAAGACACAAATCAGCAGTGAAGAGAGAAAAAGTGAGGCCTTAACTCAGCCTTGATTTCATCCATTTTTTTCTTTGAATCAATAACTTCAGTTACAAACTCCAGTAACCAAAAGGGAAGTGAGCTTCAAGAGGGAGAGGTGAGCTCAACAGTAGAGGAAATGAACATGAATATAAGAACAAAGGGAGGATGAAAACAGCTCTGAGGAAACGCACACTGAAACTAAAGAGGAGACAACAGGCAATATCTGTAATCATGAAGGGTATCTATCCATCAGAAATATATTAAGTATTGTCTTCAGTGAGAGAGTTGTGTTTGTGGGTTGTGCAAATGATGCCTCAAGGTTTAAATTTTCTGAGTGGCAGGTTTCAGTTCAAACAAAGCAAAACAACTTGAAGCGGTCAAGTGGCTTACAGGGCAGCGCAGGGCATTCATTTTCTATAACTGCTTAATCCTTTCTAGGGTCGCGGGTACCCCGAGCCTATCCCGGGGTCTATGGGCGCTAGGCAGGGACTCACCCTGGGTGGAGCACTAGCCCAACGCAGGGCGCACATATATACACACACACACACACACACACAAACACACACACACACACACACACACGGTCAATTTAGAATCCCCAATTCACCTGACACGCATGTCTTTGGACTGTGGAAGACCCTGAAGGAAACCCACGCCACCACGAGCAGAACATGCAAACTCCACACACACAAAGCCAGGACCCGGGTTCGAAACCCCAACCCTGGAGGTGTGAGGCAACAGCGCCACCATGGGGCCCTTGATATTGTCCAATCATTGTTTATTTCTTTGGCCAAAAAAGCAGTGTGTGTCACTTAGAATCATGCAGTATGGTGAGAAAACCAAGGGGCCATAAATAAACCCTAGGGTCTAATCGGATGTATCATTGTTTGAATAAACGAGCATGAACTCTATCTGACCTCTCATCCCACTGTTTGACCCCTGCTTTGTAGGTCTCTTGGGGTCTCTGCTTAAGCTACTGCGACCAGATTATCTCAGATTTATGCTAAAGTGATTATTTTGCTAGATTCACAATGCCCACAAAAATAGGTATGATTAGCAAAATGCATGTGAATATTCATCACAAGAGAGACTAAAGTGGAGCTGACTTGGTCTTGTGTGCATCTCTCACTTCTCTTTGCAGGTGATAAAAAGGATGTGTCTGTTCTCAGTGATTTATTCTTTCGCTGGGTTTTTGTAGCAGCACAGAGTTTAGAAACGGGTTCACGGTCGAGTATCAGTTCAGCTGCAAACAAACAACTGAAACGGGCCTTCTTAACCTCTGACTCAAATGTGTTCAGCGCCTGCTGTGCTATGTTCCGTACACTGGCGTTTTCTACACCAGCTGAATTTCTGCAGAATTCCATGCTATATTTAAAGAAATGGTTCACTAAAAACAAAAAATACAAATTTACAGATTTCCCAATCTGGGGGGGGGGGGGGTTATTTCCCCTTTACAACCAAGGTGAATGGTTTTATTTAGTGAAAGGCAGGACTTTCTGTTATGCATCAGCATATGTTGAGCATTGCAGTCTACGCTATTCATATTTCAGCTAGTGAACTGTCTCCTCCTACTTCTACAGCGGCAAATGGGAAAACTACCAAGCAAACTTTTAAATCAGCAACATTGTACCCTAAGTATAATGGGCTGTCCAACATCAATCCTTTAGTGATCTGTGCATACCATAAAGTCTAATACATTAAAGCCATATGCTCTAATATCCTTGAGAGATTATGCCTGGACAAACGGAATCCTCACAGCTATTTCATCAAAAGCTTTTCCACTCAATTTCATCCAAATTCTACTTGGCTTGAACCAAATCTATTGAAATCCCAGATATTCCATTCAAATCCGTTTCTGACCTTCCGTCCCGGTGAGCAGCTCCTCCCTCCGTGACCGTTTTGACGAAGATTCCGAGTTTCTCCAGGCCCATGTCTGCTCCAGCTCCCATTCCAATGATACTGATCCCCAAACCGTCTCCATCTGATAAGGGGAGAGCTCTCTTTAACCTTCTAATACTGAGTGAAAAAAACAGCTATTTCTTTCTTTACATCTAGATATCCAACATAACATGACTTATCAATTCTACTGTTAATGAATATTTTATATTGATCTAAGAAAAGTAAAAACTATATCTTTCTTTTTGTTTACGTCACTACCTTTTTCTATTAGCAAACATATGAAAAGGAATATAGACTTCAGTCATGTTTTATTATTAGTCTGATAAAAGAAACCAGTGATAAGCGTTTAGCAATCTGAATTCCATTCCGAATGTGAACTTATTGTCAGACGTATTTTTAGGAGCTATTCAGTAACTACTGTGAAGGTAATATGTAAGTTACATAGTTTTTGCTGCATTGTATGTTCTAAGGCTTTTTATTTAGTAACTACATGAAAAACAATGCAAAAGGTTCAGAGTTTTTATAAGGTGACAGTTCAGAAAATTCAAAATGACAGTTTTCCACTTACCCCAGATGTAGCCGATCAGTAAAGACATATTTAGAGTCCAAAGGTTGCTTCTCTAATTTAGATCTATGGCTGTAAGGTTAAAGTTGCTAAGAAACACAAAACACTATTGTCACCCAAAATGCCTAAACACTTTCTGTAAAAGTACATCAACTCCTCTCAACCACATCCAGCTCTTTGTTAAGGTTAAGGTGGCACTTGTCAGTGTGTTTTAGGACTGTGGTGTACCATGACCCATAAAAAGGAAGAAAACTTCACAACTATTGATAACCATTTCAGACACCAGGGCTGGTATTTACAAAGCACTTTTAAATGAAGAGACTAAACCACATTTAGTCTGACCTTCAGTTTGACCTTAATGACGATCCGAATGTGGTTTAAGTCGGTTGATGTATTTTTAGGGAAAATATTTGGGCTATCTGGGTGACTACTGACGTCTAGTGACATCAGTCTTGTAGCTCCACTAAACCTGAGAAGCAGAATTGGACACCAATCAAATCTTGGTTATTCAAGTACATCTGGGGCAAATAGAAAATTGTGTAAATTTGATTTTTCGTTTTTCTTTTAGGGTTCAAGGCATTCACATTCTTAGTGCATATATTAGTGTTCTTTATCTGCAGCTGAAGAGTAACTGCAATCCTGGTGCTATATAATGGCAGTAATCATGTGCAAATTACAACTGTTTTAAAGTGCTTCTTTTCCAGGGAGTATTAGGAATTAGAGAAGCAGCTCTGCATGGAAAGTCTTAAATAATCAAGAAATCAGAGCCAAGTACTTGCGAAATAAAAGAAGGTTTTCAATAGAGATTTTGTGATTACTGCAATTATGGACTGAAGCATTGGCATTAGCCATCTATTATGTAATTGTATAGAAGCATTTCTTGATTCAGCAAAAAGCCCATAAAACACAATCTAAGGGAAAGTGCTGAAGTTCTGCGGGGCTGTGCAGAACGCAATACTGTATTACCTTTTTCCAGTTCCACAGGGAAAAGGTCCAGTCTCTCCACTCTCTTTTCCAACTCGTACTCGGCTGATGCTGCCATGGGGTCGACGTCATCGTTACGCCGATCATAGTCCTCATTAGAGTACGTGGTGAACACCTGGAAGAGTTCAAACGAAGGGGTCAAATGTTAAGCAGCTAGAAAAAAAAGATATTAACTGAAAGGCTTTTCTGCTGAATGCAAAGCTCAGAAGACACAAGGTGCAACAAAGATTCAATTTAATTACGATTCTTCATGAAATACTGCAGAGCATCATGAAATCTCAAACATTACAACCATTTTGATGATTCTTTAAACAATAATTCCATGCATCACAAAACCTCAAATTTCACCTTAATTAGACTATTTTGGTACGATTTAGAATTATCCTTAAAAGTACACTGAATACAGAAATGTTATTGTAGGAACTACTTACACAGTAGTGGAACAAACACAATAAATCCAATACACCAAGCCTTTTAAGACGTTTAGATTCGAAAATAGCCTGAGAATTAGGTCTGCCACAAATATTACACAATCACCCGATCCCAATTATACAATATGATTCCAATGATTTAAACTGACCCTCATTTTCACAGTCAAAACAAAATAATCCAAGGCCAGAAAAACATGCACTCAGCCTCTAAACTCAGTGTTATAACATGCATGTTTGCACTACAAGTGCCATATTATTGCACACTCGAGAGGAGCTGTGACCTTTATTTCACATGATTCTGTACAACCGTAGAAAGAAGGTGGTGTGTGTGTGCATGTACACACCAAGGGAGTCATTATATCTAAGTGCAACGTAGCATGAGCTAAAAAATTAAAGACAGCTAGGAAGGAAAACAGCAAATCAGTTTAGGCTCATGCTTTACTGGCTGCATAAAATTAACAGCAAAAAAGACAAATAAATAGTCATTATTAGTAAGTTTATTCATTCATTCTCTGTAACCACTTAATCCTTACTAGGGTCGTGGGTACCCAGAGCCTATGCTAGGGTCAACGGGCACGAGGCAGGGACTCACCCTGGGCAGGGCCCCAGCCCACCGCAGGGCGCACATACACACACCATTCACTCACACACACACACACACACACACACACACACACACACACACACACACACACACACACACAC
>JBBPCZ010000028.1:10090524-10104968 GCA_037974445.1 Brycinus macrolepidotus
CATGCTGGAATAGAAAAGGTTCTTCCCCAAACTGTGTCCACAAAGTTGGAAGCATGGTGTTGTCCAAAATGTCTTGGGGGGCTGAAGCATTAAGATTGTCCTTCACTGGAAGTAAGGGGCCTAGCCCAAACCCTGAAAACAGGTAGGTCCCAATACTTTTGTCCATATAGTGTATATATAATAAATATAGAGCAGGCCAATTTTAAACTCTGGCACATTAAGGGTTTGCCAAAGTGCTTTTTGTATAAGGCAAAGCATATCAAAATTGTAATGTGTAGCAATAGACTCGCAATGTGGTATTTTGTTCTTATTGTGCAGTCCTGCCCGGTGGTAGAGAATATATTTAGAGAATGAATGAGAAAAGTAGAGGGCATAAAGTGAGAATTAATTAAGAATGAGTGCCAGGAGAGTTGAGTTCACCTACAGGTCAGAGAAATATTTCACACAGTTCACACACAAAGTCTTGATTTACAATACAGCAAGTCAATGCAGTACAATGCAGAGCCCAAGTCTGCATATATCTGTTACACTGACAGAGACTCATGAGGATGTGCTTTAAATATGGGATATTCTTAGACACCATCGGCTTTAGCAAATGAAAGGGATCAGATTCATTGTCAGTTTTTCCCTCATCGCCAATGGCACGATTAATAACTCTACAGGTGAATATAAAAAGCTTGTAATTTGTAATCGCACTCAAGAGTTCAACTGGTATTTTTATATCTTATGTGTACTTGTCTTACCATGTGAAGTATCATGTGACGTTTTTCTAAATATGTGCTAAATCACTTCATTATGTGCAATATCTTACATGTGCAATATCTGTACTTATGTCAATATTACTTATATACTACTGATCTCTACTAAGCGCAATAACGTACTCCTAACCACCATCTGTGTTGGTAGATTTCACTTAACTGTGTTACTTATAGTATTTATACCCAGCATTTCTGTATATCGCATAATGTATTTTCATATTGAGGTTTTTATTTAGATTTTATATAGACTTTATATTTTATACGGTTCTTGTCTCTGTGTCTCTGTCTTTGCAGTCATTACATAAGCAATTTCCTCCAGGATCAATAAACTTTTCTGATTCTGATTCTGAGTAACCTTTATCGCCTTCGAAAAATCAGCCATGTCATAATAATGTGTCTGCACCTACCATGTGTAACAGAGATTTTTTTTCAAAATCTAATTCACACTTTTTTAATACCTTTAGAATTCCCAAACAAAATAAAGATTATACTATTTCCATTGCACAACTTGGCAGCTGGTTGCCTGGTGGTTACGGAGTCACGCCTGCAATCAGAAGGTCATAGGTTCGAATCCCAGGTCTGCCAATGGCACCACTGAGGTACCCTTGATCAAGGTACTGTCCTGACACACTGCTCCCTGGGCGCCATTGTCGGGAGCCCACTGCTTCACTCATGTGAATGTTTTATACTGCTTTAGAGACACCATCGACTGGAATCAAATTCCTTGTATGTGCTCGCTCACATACTTGGCCAATAAATGCGATTCTGATTCTGATTCTTTCTGCAGAGGACTTTTCTACAGGATCAATATAGTATAAAAAATAAAAAATAAAATACACAATACGCTTAACTATGACAAACTGGTTGAAAAAACATGGATATATCCTCTGAGGCCATACATGGCCTTTTCAGTGTGTTTGACTTCAATCTGCTGGCCTCTAGCCCTTCCTCAGTGGTCAGTTTTGACCACAGGGATATTGTCAGCTGGATACTGCACAAAATTACTCTTTTTAACACATGTGTCATCTTACAATATAATTAGGCATCTCTTGATTTGTTTTATTACGAAACTATACGGATGCCCACACACTTAAATGGCAATTAAAACTACAGTAAAATCACTTCATTTAAAGTACGTGAAAAATGTGCTAATACAAGCTTCTGACAAAATTTGACTGACCTTGATTTCGGTACCGGTTTTAAAGACTACTTGAAAATTCTGCAGCGTAATCACTTTGTTTTTGATAAACTGTACACACTCTAAACCGATAGCTTCCTTTTTACTGAACTATGTGAAATACCCATTTAATAGGGCACTGATTTTGCTATGATTACATATAAGATGCCACATCAGCCTGTTCCACTTCCTCAAATTTGAATGTGCTAATTTTGGTTTAAAACCAGAAGCAGCACACCTGTGAAAGTAGAAATAACCAAAATATTTTCATTTTCAACATATAAGAACTTGTAGATGAAAAACATTGCGGGAGTATATTACTGCATGATTTCAGTGGCTTGTTGTTCATGGCGAGCAGCAAAAAACAGACTCTAGGCATTATAGCTGTGGTCCCACATGCCTATGTCTATATAAAAGGCAACTAGTTTAAACACAGCCCAAACACTGGCACTGCAGACATTACACGTTTTAATTTCCCTTTTTAAACAGTTCTAGCTTCAAACATTTAGCTCTGTTAGCTTCTAAAAAATGCTTCACAATGCCACAGGTTGTGGATAATGTCGGCTTATGGTACCTGTACAAGACCAGAGTAAAAAAAAGAGGGCCTGAATTGTATTTGATCCATTTAAACATACCGTGATTGGACATCCCTAAATATTTAATATGTAATATTTCTCATAGTAAGAAAGACATGTTCAGACATTTTATGATCCTAAATTTTTTAATCAATTGTCTCACATTACAAGACTTTAAGGATGATAAACATCTCTCTTGTCTGCATGGTAAACACGGAGTAGCTTGAACATCTTATCCATCTCTGAGATCAATAAAAGCACTGCTTGCAAAGGAGCCAGAGAGCCAATTCAAACAGCGAACTGGCCCATTCGTCATATTCCCTAACAGAATTACAGTCACACTGTACACAGCACACTGTAATAGACGCCGATTCAGCCAATAACTTCATATAAGGTTGGGCTCATAAAGACAGATAGGATAGTAGCACAGTATGCAGCAAGCTCCACACTACTGGTTCTTTTTATCTGCACTACTGAAATGTTTACAGATACTGAACTGCACTACACAGTATCTGCACTTCTCAATTCAGAAAGCACTGGCTTACAGGTAAACAGGACAGTAGCTGCAAAACCTGAAGATCTGATCTTTGTTTCTGAAGGTCTCTGCGCTGGTGGAACGAGGTGGGGGCTTATAAATATTTCTATAAATAATTCTCCCTCTCTCTCTCTCAATCTCATTTCTACACTCTTGCCATCGGCGCATTAATATTTCATCAAATCATGCTGGCTGAGGATTCCCCATCACTGCTGATGTTAAAAAGCTTATCATTCTCTCCCCTGCTGTTCATCTGTTTCCTTATTTTGCTAGTCTATTTTCTACTTCCTTACCTAGTTTTTCTCCACCCCTCTCGTTCACTATGCTGAGGCCCTCCTGCGGCCATGCTCTCCCAACAGATGTTCATGCTCTCCTCCCTCCCCGTTCCTGCCTTTTTTTATTTCAAAATTTTATCAACACACATTTCCTCTACTAGTGACGTTGCTGGCCTTGACAGTCTAGTTAGCTCTTTAGCAAGCACCTCTAAAAGTGTTCATTTTACAACTAACTTCACCTAATATACTTTGCAAAATACATCCGTTTACACGGAATAATGCAGCTCTCAAGCAAAGTACTTCACGGACCTCCTTCATGGATGTGGGCGTGGCCGAAGACCAGTAGGTCGGACACTCAGATCTGAAATAATTCAATAGATAGACATTTTTCATCCTGATTCAATATGATTTTATGTGTGTATGAATCAAAATTATTTGTCTGACAAAAGCCTAAGAATTTCATTTCATTCAATTAAAAAAAACACACTTTATTGCATTACTATCACTTCTAAATGTCCAAAAAGCGCGTGTGTGTATGTGTGTGTTTGTGCCGTACAGGAAAGCAGCAGCAGGCAAAAATATCATCCCTCAGTGTGAACGCTATCGCCCTGATCACATGGTCTGTCTCCATGGCAACCAGCAGGCTTTGAGATTGTGATTCTGTCATTTCTCTCTCTCTCTCTCTCTCACTCTCTCACTCTTTCCCTTGTTCTATTCCTCTCTCTTCCTCTCTCTCTGTAGCACTCTCTCTAGTTTTTTCTGTCTTCCTCTTCCCCCCGTCTGTGATAAAAGTCTGGGGGGTTTGGAAAGGGGGGTTCGTCAAGTGTCAGCATCTCACTATCTCACTTTGATACCGAAGAATGCTTTGTGCACCGAGGACAACCCACACATGCTGACACACACACTCACACATACACACATACACATACACACATACACACTCCTTTGTAAAAAAAAAAAAAAACAACTTCAGCATCTTAAATCCTCAAATCCAGCCGCCTGCATTCTTCACGTTTCTGCAGATGCTCTTGTTGGCTTAAACAGCAGCTCTATTTGAGCTGATATTCAGATTTTCCAAAAGTTCTCACAAGGAATGTCTGTTTGGTCATTGCATTTACAATTTTGGCACTGCACATATGTCTTGAGCCAGTATATACAGGCCAAGGTGTCTGGTGATATCTGCATATCTTCGGGGACTCTCTCTCTAACCAGATGTGCTTGAGATACACGTGCTTGACCTCCCTGATCCCTGATCTTCAAGAGAACTGGCACAAGAAGAGAAGAGGAGAGAAGAGACAAGAAGAGAAGAGAAGAGAAGAGAAGAGAAGAGAAGAGAACAGGAGAGAAGAGAAGAGAAGGGAAGAGAAGAGAAGAGGAGAGGGGAGAACAGAACAGAACAGAACAGAAAAGGAGAGAAGAGAAGAGAAGAGAAGAGAAGAGAAGAGAAGAGAAGAGAAGAGAAGAACTTTTAGACTGGCCTTTTTACAGGATTGGATCAGAATCATTCTTTTTATTCTCTTTGACATCCAATCGAGCATTTTCTGCTGATATCAGTCCAATATGGATACCTACCATTGAACACTAAAAGCAAAAGTAATTATAACTCTTGGTAATATAAGTCTGACACACAGGTCATGTATGCTGGATGCTCAAAGTAACATTTACTGCCTAATCAATACTATGATCGGTCATGTTAATTTGCTCAGCCTCTCTGAGTCTGTAGTGTGTGTGTGTGTGTGTGTGTGTGTGTGGAATGCAGCTGGCCTGACTGCTGTTATTTATCCTGTTCTGCCTGGCTCAGCCATTCCTGAGCTTTTACAGGGAGGCAGAGGGTGATGGTGTGCTAGCAGAACAACAAATTTCTTCCCCTCACATTAACATACATAACACAACAACACACAGGTACACCAATGCCTATGCATTCATGATAAAAGAAGAGCTTGCATTTTATTTAAAACTCCCCTTTGCACAAGCACACACACACCCACACCCACACACACCACAAAAACACACTTTAATTACTTGCTGCTTCCAAACATATGGTAAGAGAATGTGCCTCACTCCTCACAGTGAGGAGAGAGGGAAAGCGGTGTTTTGTGAACTGAAATTGAATTTATGGCTGCTGTTACAGTGACTTACAATTTGTTAAGACGGCATTGTTTTATATATATATAGATATATATATATATATATATATATACATTCACCACAGCATGTTAGCAAACTAAGTATAGTGTGGAAATTCAGGCATAATGGAATAATACGTGCAAGTATATGAACAAGCTCTGCATGTAGTTTTGCTAGGAACTGGTGTATATATGTAGAGAGAGAGAGAGGGAAAGAAAGAGAGAGGGAGAGGGAGAGATGATACAACTGATTATATACGCATACAAGCAAAAAAACAAACAAAAACATGATTAATTACTTGCTAAAATTTAGATTTTAATGCATCACATTAACAGACGTAGGCAAGGCATCCATCATCAGCTGCCTCGCCTCACAGCTTCACAACACTACAGAAAATGTTCAAATAATTGATTTGAATAATTACCTCAGCTCCTGACATAAAGCGATTACTTTTCAACCACTCCAAAAAATGAAATGTTTAAAATGATATATGTATGGCCAGTAATGGAGGTTATATAGGTAAGTGTCTAACGGGTCATAAATACAATAAGAGATTGTTTTCCAGCTCTTAAACTGTGTCCTGCTGCTTCCTGATAACACTGGAGGTGAAATGCACTGGAGTCTTTAAATGTGAGTTTCTCGGTATGGGCTCGATTTGAAAATATCATAATGTGGTAGAAATATCTTCAAAGTTGATAAAACAAAATGCAAAACTGTGAATAGTTTCTGCAGGCTGGCACATGAACACCAGAACGTGAAGACTACTGTAAAGAGAGACAGTACAGACACATTTCAGAATGTAGATATATCATTTAGGCAAGTGACCACGCACACACACGTAACCACCCACCTACCCCAAACACCCCCCACACCCAAACACCCCCTACTCACACAAACCTATATGAACTACCCAACATATCAGCTGTTTCTAATAGGCAGCAGAAGTGAAGAGCAGCAGGTTTTGTGTGTGTGTGTGTGTCTAGTGAGCCTTGTGCATGAATATGCCCTTGACCTGCAAGCACATCACTTTATGAGTGTGTGTATTTTCCCCTCATTCGATACTCTTCCTTTTTTTGGATCAAGAGGCTGGTTTCACGCCTCGCTTATGTAGAGAGAAAACCAGGCACTCCAGGCCCTATTTTGACACTCCTAGCCTGGTTGCTATGGAGATCGCCTTTACATGCAGACAGACTACAACAGGAACCCACACACACACACACACACACACACACACACACCTCACAAGAGAGCCCCGAGGCATTCTAGGAGGTTGCGACAACTATTCTTAGCACTGTGGGTTTTGTCCATTAATTGCAGTATAACCACAAGCCTACAGTAACACTAGAAACAAAGGAAGAAAAACATGCATGTGATTACACTGCCGGCTGACACGCCGGATCACACAGACTCAGAACAGAGAAGAAGAAGAAGAAAAAGAGAAGCTCAAAGGAATCATGGTTTATTTTGCTTCATATTTTTAATTTAGAAGCCCTTTAGGCCTGTATCTGATATCTCTGCCTGAAATGCCTCAGGTCTGTACATCTAAACTAAAAACACTTTTCTATGACGTAAATGACATCAAATGGCACATCATGTGTAACTAGAGGTGGGCAATGTGGCAAAAATATAACTTCAAGAAACTTGAAGTTATATACAAGAAGATATACAAAACAAGCCAGTAGGGTCACAGTATAATACAATTAGGTTTAATGATTATAAATTAAATCATAATAAACAAGACTAATCATGCTCTCTTTATAATAAAACATGCGTGTGAGCACTGATGATATCTGCAATATGCTCAAATATACTGAGGCATATTGTGATGTGATTTATCCCAATATGACCAATATAACTCTTCTACTTAAGAGTCCATCACTGTTACTAAATCTGTCCCCAAACAGTCTGAAATACACCCAGTTTATACTTGTAAGTGTACACTGCTATGAATGGAATCACTGTTTACAAAATCATTTATATTGCAAGTACATGCACAAAATGATTCTAATATGATGCTAGCACTACACAGTTATAGGATTTGTAATTGTTTGTAAAACAAACTGCAAAATAAATCAATTAATAAAAAAATGGAAAAATGTTAGTTGGATCAAGAATGATGAACAGACCCACACATGATTCCATAATGATTGGAAATAAATAGAATAAAGCTGTAATTAGAATCTAAATGACCCAAATTTCCACTTGTGGGCAGATAACTTTCCAAAACATGACTATAAATAGATAATAACAGTGTCCCAAAGCTTTTCAAAATATCTTGTGGTGTCCAGCTTATAAAATTTCATGCATACTTTTGAATACAAGAACAGCAATTTTTAACATGACACACAATTTGGAACTTGGACCTGTGCATACTGTATATTACTGGGACAATGAATATAACACCGTATATTACGACGATTAATATAATATACTTAATAATACTTAATAATAATGTAATATAATTAATATAATATAATGACTATTAATATAATATAATACTGTATAATTATATCTTATATTAATGTACTTACAATTAATATAGTATAATACTGTATATTACAGTTATGGTTTAAGGCATCTTTCTGATTACAAAATCTAAACCAGACATGTTTGAATGTAACAGCAAGAGGTCTCGCTTTCACAAAAGTATATAGCCTTCCGACCAAAGAAGAAACAGGAAGCCAGCTACAACAACAGGAAGTTGTGGATTATGAGCTGCGTTATGTTTAACAGGGGAAACTCTGTGAAAATGTAGTGTCTGAGAACATTATAAGATTATAAGAACATTATATTATTAACATTGACCTCAATTATTAATATCCCACAACCAACGAATCCAACTCCCATCAAACACTACTATAGAGGTGTCACTATTGATTAAAGTAGTGATCAAGTGATCTACTAATAATCTGGTGAGTAATCAAGTAATTAATTACAATAGTAATAAAGATGGACTGCACCAAACAATCAGCTAATTTCAAAGATTCCAAAGTACTTTACTGGAACAAATACATTAGGAAGTTAAATAAATTAGGAAAAAAAGGTTAAAAAGTGGATAAACGTGTATATAAATCAAGTATCATGATCTGTAACTGCAGGTAAATGTTATTTAACTGAGCAATAATGGCATTCCTAAGCTAATACATTCTCCAGTCTCTTACGTATTACTCTGAGAAGACTCTTAGCACAAAGTCTTAAACATTCATGTCGTTTCCATGTGCTGACTTCATTTATGACTCCTGTATAGCACTGCTTTACTTTTTAATGTCTTTTACAGCTTAGCAGCAGGGTGGACCCCTAGGCTCTTCCGTCTCCAATATATCAGAGAGAAAAGAATGACGAGGAAGAGTTAAAAACCGGCAACATATTCTCGCCGTCACAACAAATCTCCAAAACAGTAATTTTACAGAAGTGGGAAAAACTCTTTATATAGTGCAGTAAAAATATTGTACGAGTAAAATTGTACGAGTAAAAATATTGTACTTTAAGTACATTTGGCCAACTTCTATTGGTTCGTTCATCAAGACATTTTAACATAGTGCATAGGTCAGCAGGTATTTATGATCAACAGTTATAAAAAAAATTAAAAACAAAATGGAAATTGTCGAAACAACAATATGATATTTTCTATGCCCCTTGAGCATAGGAAGAGAAATAAAGTAAAGCGGCCTCTTACAGTCACACGTGAACACACCACAGCACAGCACACAGTGTGAACAATGTGAAATTCTTTCTCTGCATTTAACCCATTCACCAAGTGAAGCAGTGGGCTGCCACCAGCGAGGGGCATCCGGGGAGCAGTGTGTGGGGATGGTACCTCGCTCAAGGGTACCTTGGTGTCACTAGCAGTCCTAGGATTCAAACCCACAACCCTCTGATAACAGGGGCAACTCACTAACCACCAGACCACCAGCTGCCCCAAATACATCATGTCACAGATAAACCCAGATACACAAATACCCCAAAGTTCTGCTTCAAGAACCCAAAACCTACATACTTTCTTCTTTTTCAATAACTGCTTAGGCCTTTCCTGGAAATCTATGCAAATACACTAAGCGGAAGAACAGTGAAACTGAACAAAATGAAACTCTAGTAGATACTATTGATCTACATCTGTTTACTACGGCAGTCAACCAACTGATCAATCAGCCTTTTCAGGACCTCAGATTGATCAATGATTGTGATGTCATCCTGTTCATATGTGTAGACGGGGCCTTGACAATTACTTGATTGATTACAAAGAACCAATTACCTTCTGACTGTATCAGCAGTGATTAGCTTGCAATTTACATGATGATGGTGCATATTTTAAATTCTCCTATTGGTAAAGTGGCATTTGGCTGATGCTCTTATCCAGAGCGACTTACATTCGTTATGTTTATGTTTACGTTTACGACATTTAGGACACGCTCTTATCCAGAGCAACGTACATCAGTGCTTTAGTAATCCACATCTGTTCTTCATACCTGTAAAGCTGAACTCAAATCAACCTCTGCTTTTAACCAAGTTACTGCTAGCTAAGTTGCACACCTTAAACCCTGTCAAAGAGAAAAAACGAATCAGAGGTTAATACACAAGTAAGGAAAAACAGTTAAGAGGGTAAGTGCCTGAGGGTTACAGAGACAGTCCCCCTGGAGCAACTGAGGGTTAAGTGCCTTGCCCAAGGACACAATGGTAGAAAGTAGGGGTTTGAACCTGCAACTTTGTGGTCATCAGGTTTACAGGCAAGTGTTTTACCCACTAGGCTACTACCACACCCTATGGGTCTCTTACAGAAACAGAGGCCCTAATGTGCAAGACAAACTGAGCCTGCTGCGACCACAATATGGGTCCACAATGTGATTGAATGTAACATTTGGTTGACTAGGATTGCAGTTTATCATTTAAACTGAAAGTACTGACCACTGACAAGCGCTAAGTATTTTATATAGTCAAAACTGTGTCATAACAATACATTAAGCAGACTACTGTGTATTTAGAAAAAAGTACTGAACTGTAGTTGTTATAGTATCATTGTCATCCCGGTGCGGTGTATCTGATTACTATCTACAGAAAGTATAGATTGTAATGGGGCTTTCAGCCATCTGCCAGCTAATTCACCACTGATAGTAAAAGGTGAGAAGAGAGCTGGAGTCTGTAGCAGTGTTTTACTGTTTAAAGCACTTAAAAATGTTTGTCCTCTCCAAACCTAAGACGAATGGCACAGCATGAGTGGCCTAAGAGAGTGGTCATTGATTTACACCCACATACCAATCCAAGTCCCTACAAGCAGCATCCTAAAGAACCCAATAAAGTGATAGTCCAAACAAGCATCTATCTTATTTCAGAAGGACGCGCTGGATAGATGAACTTCATTTATCTCAGAACTACAGCACCTCAGGATAGATTTTCGCGCCTCAATTTCTGACCATCTTCTTGATTAAGTACCATTTGCAAGAGCAATCGATTGTCTGTTAATACTAAATGTGAAACTGTAAAAGAGGAACTAGGGCTGGGGTTTGAGGCGGCTTTCCCTCAACACTAGAAGGCTGGATACTCTGTTTTCTGAAGAATTGACAGATGGGCGTAGGAGCCAAAGAGAAACCAGGAGGAACATGTTAAAAAGGTCATCAGAAAGGAAAGAAATTGCAAAAGTTTGCTCGGAGTGAAGAGTTAAAAAAAAAAAAAAAAACGGAACAAGAAAGTTCTCCTGAACTTAAGCCATTTCAAAATACTGTAAAAACTTGAGAAAGCGTCTCTTTAAAATAGTCTCACACAAGGTCATTAATATACATATTTAAGTACATTTAAAAGTACTTTTGCACTTACTACTCAATTAAAAATACTTTCATTATGGCAGTATTTTACCAAAAGGTACATCTACTTTTAATCAAGTACAGAAGTACTGTCCTTCGCCTATCCTTGCTTACAAACACAAATGTGCCAACAATTTAGAATTCACAATTTCAATGTGTCACAAAAACAAAAGGTTTTATACTGACTGTTTATAAAGAGAGATACTTACAAAAGAGTGCTCTCTTCACTAAAAAGTATATAGTCCTACTCTCAATGGTCCTCCTTGCTCTCTTTATCTCTCCCTTATTTGACTTCAGACACCTCACCATCTTTCACCTTATATTAATCTTGTCTCTTCCTCTTCAACCCTTCCTTTCTTTCCTCTCTTTCATTAATCCTTGTTTAAAGCTGACTGATCACTGCAACCATTCACTGAATGTTGTGTTATGTGCTGTGCGCATCCTGGTCAATCACAGGTGTTCATTGGATGTTTTGGTGAATCTAAATATTTCCACGCAAATCATAATAATGAAGGCTAGTCTTCAACCACGTCATATTAATGTGCTTTAAGTGCAATTCTAGGCAAACTGGAATCACAATAACTGGATGCCTTGCTGAACAACAGTACTGATCAGAAGACAAAACCCCAGCACGTTTACACAAACAGGCCATGCTAGCTGTCAGAGCTAGAAGCAGAGAAGCACTGAGAAGCCTGTACACTCACACAAAAAGTCCCTGATAAGCCTGAAACATGTAGTTTCAAGTAAAATCTTGAATGTTCTGACAGGGTAGTTTGATCTTGTCAAGCAAAGATGAGAGAATTACGAGAGTTAGCTGGCTCCTCTCTCCTCCCCTCAGTATCTTCACCTGAGTAAACCCGGACTCAGACCTGCACTAGCAAAACCAATCAAGCCAATGGACAGCAGAAACCCAAACATGATTTACTCAGACGTGAAGTCAAGGTAGGGGGATTGGAGGCAATGAGCCGTAGCACTGTAATCTGTTGGGATGTGACGCTAATCCTCGAGAATCGGGCCCCTGGCTTAATCACACTCAGAAACTGTGTGTCCATGTGCCACCCCTGATATCTGACTGGACAGTCAGAGCATTCAGTGTCTCTTCAAATAAGACAGAAGTTAGAAGTTATGATCAGAAGTTATGAAAGTTTAGCACTGCATGTCTGTGTGGCAGAGGATTCTGGTTTTGAGATCAGTGCAGTTGTCAAAGACAGGGATTAGATACTGGCCATTTCGTACCAGAAGATCTGAAAATGTGTATACCCTCTCCTACCGAGCGTATATATGACATCTTTGTACATCTGCGTGTAATCTCATGTCTGTAAGAGACCGGAGACACCTGCTTTTACTTGGTCCATGAAAAATAGGACAACAGGCCGACATAACCACGGTTACTGTGACTCTTCATCGACCTCTCATCATCTGCAAATACCAGTACCAATCTGTTCCAATTTTGAACAGGATACAGTTTGGTCTGAAGTCTTTAAAGGTTTCAAAACCTCTGCCATAGAAGACCTTTTGGTTCCCTAAAGAAACTTTCAGTGGATGGTTATTTAAGGAACAATGTAAACCTTTCTAAAGTAAAAAAAAAAAAAAAACAGTCAGGAACCAAGTCAACATAGTCAAAATAAAGGTTCCTAACTGATTCCTAAGAGACAACCTGCTTTTCTAGTTTTAAACATGCCTACACTGAAATGCTTGCATGTAGCACAGGTCATTCACATTCTTATTCCTTCTCTTCAATTTGAGTCTCCATCTAAAGTACCAACAGCGCACCCTTTAAAGAACGCTAAACATAAATGACACTAAGAGACAAAAACAGTGTGTAATGGCACACAGACCTGCAGTACAGCTATCACTGTATGTGCCTGATCCACTAAGGGAGTAATCCCACCTCATTCTGAGCTTCCTGACTCCCTGAGCTGCGGGTGGGCTCCAAGTCGTAGCTCCAGGAAACTAATTTCAGCGTCGGTTATCAGAGCAAATAGAGAAAAGGGGCTTGGGGAGCGGGGAGCCAAGTCGCATTACCCACCCGTTTAAAGAAACATGACCATAACAATCAGAGGCATGAATTAATAATGGAGGAACATAATGTTGTTTCCTGTGAATGGCTGGGTTAACACCCCCCAGGCTACGACAGCCGTCGCCTCCCTAGCCACGGTTTGCGGTTTTAATGGCTGCGTAAAACAATAGATAAAACAGAACAAAGATAATAAGGGAGGTGAGAGAGAGAGAGAGAGGGAGGGGGAGGGAGAGAGAGGGAGAAAGAGAGAGTGAGAGAGAGAGACACTTGTACAAGATGCATGAATAAAAGACTCAATACATGGCTGTCAGTGCTGGTACCTAATTACTGTTAAAACAACAAGAAGTTACTAAAAAACAGGAAAAAAACGGTGAGGGACATGGCAAAACCTTCATCCATTCTTTCTCTACCAGTGAAGGGTGAATCTGCATTTTCAACAGAATTTTTTCACTTGAGAAATTCAAATGAACTAGGTAACTATAGAACATTTACATTTTTTTGATACTCTGCTGAAAACTATACAGAATATTCAAAAACACTTATAAGAAAGATAAAGACGTGTAACTTTAATAACTAGACTGAAAAAAAAATATTATTATCATTATTATTATTGCTACTGTTGTTAAAAAATAATGTTTTTTGTTTACTGTTGTTATTTTTTATCATAAGAAATTTTGGAATTATTATTATTATTATTATTACTATGGTTATTATGTAATGTTTTATAAATATCTATTTATTTATAAAATTGATTTATACATAAATTTCCATAGCTAGCTCTGCTGGGGATCTGGCAACCCAAAACAAGTTGCTGGAACTGTAAGCGGTGCAGAAAGGAAACATCCTCTTTTTTACTATCATTTAAAAAATTATTCGCCTATCGCCCTGTGCAAGGAAAAATTTTCCCACAGCTACAGACTGACAGCTATTCAGCACTCTCTCATTTATTTTCTGTAAAAAATGCGGCTGAGAAAGTGCTAGCTAACTAGCAATCCGGAGCAGCAGGAAACTAAACCCTCCGTCACCTTGAACTGGAAGATTCTGCGCCAAATCACAGTCTCCCAAGACTCTGGCGTTCAGAGCGGGCAGCTGCATGCTACTGCTGAGAAGATAGCACGTAGCTTCATAAACACGTTGGTTTCGGAAGTGCATGGGTTCATAAAAACAGTCAATGTGCCAGCT
>JBBPCZ010000028.1:10132110-10143909 GCA_037974445.1 Brycinus macrolepidotus
GTGTATCTGGAATGAATTTTAGATCTTTAAGTCCATCTCATGAAAAATGGGAGCAAAAACAAAAGTGTTGCGTTTATCTTTTTGTTGAGTGTATATATATATATATATATATATATCAAATGAACAAACAAGTAGATAGATATATAGGTAGATGGATAGATATAGATATACAGATAGATAGATAGATAGATAGATAGATTGATAGATAGATAGATATACAGATAGATAGATAGATATAGATATACAGATAGATAGATAGATATAGATATACAGATAGATAGATAGATATAGATATACAGACAGATAGATAGATAGATAGACAGAGTCTCTTCTCAGCACATGTCCAAACCAACACAATCTCGCCTCTCCTCCAAAAGATCCAACTCGAGCTCTCCCTCTAATAAACTCATTCCTCATCCTGTCCATCCTCGTCACTCCCAATGCAAATCTTAACATTTTCAACTCTGCTACCTCCAGCTCTGCCTCCTGTCTTTTCAGTCAGTGCCACTGTCTCCAAACCATACAACATATAGATGAAGATAGATAGATATATATTAGGGCATTAATGACTTCAGATTTTTTCAGGTCAACTTATCCGTCAATAAAGTCGAAGTGGAGGTCGAGGGCATTAACAGAAAAGTCAGCTTTTCTGTTAATGCCCTAATATATATATATATATATGCACACACAATATATAGATAAAGGTACATAGATAAACGAATGAATAAGTGTGATTAAAATATTGTTTTGTTCTCTTCATTTTGCCTGTAACCTTTTCATTTCTTTGTATAGGCCTACACTTATACCTGTCTATGCCTGATGGTGCAGCTCGTCAGAAGATTAAGTGAGATGTGAGATCACATGGTGAGTAGCATTAAATGTTGATGTTGCACTGTATATTCCTGGAAGGTGCATAAAGGCAGGTGGTTCATGCGTCCTCTGAGACTGCAGACACAGCTGAACACTGCACCCTCCCTCCTTGCACAGATGTAGAGTTGCCATGGCAACACCTCCCCCACTCTGCCGCCATGGTGACCCAGATTCTCTGCATCTGCCGCTCCCCTGTGAGCTGAACCTGCTCTGAAAACACAGGCCATTGGACGTGCTGGAACAACACATTCAGCACACACACATTATTTGATCAGCTATACACTACCATGCTTTGGGACAAATAATCCATTTGGTTAACAGATATGGTTAAATGTGAGATTTTTATTGAACAGATTTTATAAAACTGCATGCTTCCTATTTCATACTGCATATACGTTAAAACGCCTATTGCCTGAAATTTGGAAATATAAGAAATCCACAACATTGCAAAATACTGAGGAAGAGGTAAAACTAGATGGCAAGCACTAATGCTGATTACTACAATCATTTATCCCCCAATTTAACCAAACCCTCTAACTGGTTGGTTGAGCCCTGCAATCATGTTGATATCTTGAGTTCTGCAGTCTAGTTTGTTGAACCCTGTCCTCCGATTGGCTATTCAAACCTGGCTGTGTAATCTGATTGGCTACTTGATTTCTCTCGTTTGACTGCTGAATCCAACCCCTTTGCCTGGAGAGTTAAAGCTGGAATCTGAATGGCTACTTGAGTTGTAGAATCTGTTTGGCCTGTTGCATTTATTTTATATACTGTGACAAAAAGATAGCTGTTCTCATTATAGATGTTATTAGCACAAACTGAACATGTATCTACTTTCTGAGCAATGAATGAGAAACAAAAGTAGAATTTTGGCCAAGTGAGAAAGAAGTAGAATATTGAAACTAAGATAAGAAATGAAAAAGGTGTTTTTTAAATAAATATTTTTATTTTAATTATTAGAAAGAAAGAAAAACAAAATTTTTCAGCCAAGATGTGTTCTGACCCTGTATGACCACTAGGTGTCAATATTTGTCTGTCATTTTTTTCCAAAATTTGAGAGTAAGGCAACTTAAGAAGGTCTTATGTAAGGAACTTATTTACATATACAAGTGGAGAATAACAGATCATGCATAATCATTAAATCTGCACTGATTTTTCTCCTTTTCCAGAGAGTAAATGTTTGGATAATGTAGACATTCCATGGCCAGTCTGTGTCAGATTGCCATCTTTATCTGTCCTTTTGTAGAAGGCCGTTTGCTGCTTAAACTGCCTTGTTAGGACACCATGAAACAGCTAACCTCTAGCTTTTTTCTCTCTTTATTCAATCTTGCTTTTCCTTTTTCTTTTAATCCTTCCAACCACTTATAAACCCACTGATTACTGTTACTAACTTTCAAAATAGAGCCAAAAAATAGCAGAATTATGCACCTTCATAACTCAAATCACAGGACTGCATTCTACAATAACAACACTGTTACTTCATCGTCCATCATCAATTACAAATTGATTAATTTCACTATGAATTCTTGAGCAGCTATCATTAAATCTGACTCAGACTGAAAAACATATAACTGCATGTCATAGAGACACTGTTCTAGCACATATTTGGCTATATTTGTGTGCATATATATATATGTAAATATCCAGTCGTTGACCCCATCATCACAAGATAGCGAGTTTGAGATCCCTGGTCAGTCCACAGGCATCCATAGTCAGGATTCTAAGAGAGAATATGTTCTCCCATCTCTCACCATGTGTTAGATAATATAACTGATTCAGCCATTAGCGTTGTGCGCCAAACATGTTTAGCTGCCCAGTGATGCTGCGTTAGTGGCGATGTGGTGACTGGCTTCATGTGAACTGGAAGAAACTTTTACCCTGCCAGTACTGGAGTGACTGGTGGAGTCCTAGTAAGTGGTTGGAAAAGAACATGAATGAACTGGTGAGAAATTCCACAGAAGCTAACCTTGTTAGTTCTGCTTTCACCATTCTGTGAAAACCCAGTGGTTTAATACTCATTCAACTCTCCAGACTTGGACATTAGTCGGAAATATCCAAATAATGACCCAGAACACATAATTGCATCTTAAATAATGAGAGCACTGTTTTTGTTGTTGTTGTTGTTAACTCCATTATTATCTATTGATTTTGACTCGCCTTGGATTTTTCAAGAGGTTCAAACCAACAAAATTGCAGCAAAAACAAAACAACAACAAAAAAAACACTCTGTTAACTTTTTTCTCACTTCTCAAACTTTGAGTCCCATGCTGTTGGTTTCCATTTCAAAAGGGCATCAAACTTTCTGTGCCACTTCACTAGGAGGTAATTCATCACAAACGAAGTGGGACACCACTTCAGTCCCAGTTCATGCTCGGGCTGACCATGCGCAGGAGGGCCTACTACTCTGTGGATACTCCAAATAAAGTCTTGACACATCAGCAGACTGGAAAGAGAGCCCACAGGCTCCAATAAGCTTCTCTTCGCAGCAGTGTGTGAAACTGAGCTCTGGTCTGTGCTAGAGCACCAAAACACCTAATGTTATTGAATGAATGAAAGTAGGGGAATGTGTGGCGTTTAAGTGAGCCCCCACTGCGGAAGCCTCACATACCGAGCCACACAATGGCTCTCTTGTATCAGGCAAGACCAGTACCAACTTCACTCCACTCCACCAGGATCATATCACTCGAGATCCCACCGAGAGACACACATCACCTTTAGCACCAAACGGCTTAAAAAGAACTAATGTTGGAATACTTTTGCCTGAATGAGGATTTACAGTGGTCTTCCTGATGACCCCGAAAGGAGTCGCAATATGACCGCGATCGGTTGTGAATGATCGTTTTCTGTCGAGGAGGTTTAATCCGAGAGAGAGGAATTTCCAAAGTTTTCATCCACGGATGGGATTCGCAGGGTGATTTGATTTTCGATTATTTTTGACTGGATTCCTAACAATAGAAGAAGCCTGGAGTCGATGCAGGTATGTTAATCCACTGCAGAAAAACTTCTAGTCTTTACAAAACTTCACTGCCGAGCGAGTGATCCTCAAACTGCAATTTAGAGGGCTTTTTTAGGGACAAATAAAAAAGTACAATTGTAAGACAGCCATTTCTGATACTTTCTTTAATCTTCCTTTCAGTCAAAACAACTGTAACAGGTGCAAGCTGTGCTTCATTCAAGTCCATTGGGCAATCAGGGATGAGTCAAGATCACTTCTGACAAACATAAGGTCGACCACTTAACATGCTTTATTTCAGCATTCAAAATAATTAAAAACATCTCAAATTATTATACATATACAAAATAGGTACAGATCCTCTTGTTTTAACCCCCCTCCCCTATTTGTGTGTCTGCTTCTCTCGCTAGTTTTGGGGGAATTCTCTATTTCTCTTGCTAGTCCTTTTTTTTTTAAACCCTTGGCAACAAAAGAAAAACAAAAAAACAAAAACAACAGATCCGAATACAAAATGGGGTAAGAAAGGGGGGCACGGCAAGTAACCACTGGACAACATGAGCAACATGAGGGGGATTTTGTAAAGAAACCAAAAGACAACAACCAAAAAGTGTCAAAAGGTGTTGGGGGGGACGAAAAATAGAACAGACTCCACCTGCTTATTTCTACGCTTGAAAAGACTATGTGCATCAAAGCTGTATTGCTATTCCCTATACCTGCCGCAGAGACTGCAGCGAAGCACTTTAGCAAGAGAGGCATTTGTTACAACTGGACAGAAAGACAAGATGATTTTTAGCACCAAAGGCCCTGTGAGCAAGAGTGACAAACAATACATTACTTTTAAAAAAAAAAGCACAACTCTAACACACACCTCACTAACAGGACCCTTATGAAATAGCACCTTTTGCAGCTGTTACTTGCTTGTTTAACCATGCTTCCGCTGTGTAAAATCCGAACCTGGTGTTGGTCAACACTGGGTAATAACGTAGGTTTCTTTTCTGAGGTAGCCATAAGATATCACAACGACGTCGAACCCCTGTCTCTTATTATTTCTGTTCTTTCTGGGACGCTTGAAAGGAACAATGATGTTTCGGGCCTGCTGGCCAGTTGTTCTGATGGGTAGAACACAAAGACACTTTCATGTCATTTTACAGATTTATTTAACACCTGAACATGGTACAAAGCATTTGTTGGTTTGTTTGTTTTTTCATTGTCCTTCCGCAGTGGTATAAAAAGTCACCTGCATCTTTGATGTTTTTGTCAGTTTGTCTTTCGTTTTTTCTTTTTTCCTTTTTAAATCTCCAGGGGGATTTTACGCTTTACAGGTATATATTATTTTCTCGTTGCCAGTGAAACAAATGTGTCTTCTAAAGTATCCTCGGTGTTGATGGTGATAAAATAGTGGTCCCAAAAAAAAAAAAGCTTGATAACACACAATCACTGTCTTCTAAAGCGCAGTTCTAAGCAAGCGGACCATTCGGACAGCCAAATCGAAGTCTAGGGCTTTTTTTTTAATGCATAGAAAAGATTTTAGAGAGATGACTGCTAGAAAAAACACACACACAACACACAAACAATTTCAAGTCCAGATTTCTTTTTTACAAAAAGCAGACTGGGCCAACTTCAATGCCAAATTCCTGATTGGGTGCACCAACGTCCATAGGAGCGATATCAATAATGGGCAGCCGAGATGTTTTCGTTGTTTTGTAGTCAATGACTGTCTTGCCCCATGCACCAGTGTGCGACTGCAGGAATTAAACAAGAAAAAGGCTAATCAGTATCAAAGAATAACAATAAAGAAATAAGCTTGTTTTTGAAGGCAGATAAAGGCACTATTTGAAGGGTTTTCAGTGAATCCTAACTGACTACTCAAGTATATACTTTATCAATAACATGATTCATCTGTGCCAAGACATTAGCTTAATAGATTTCTCATTCACATGTAAAATCCAGTTTTCTGACCTCAGCTGTGCTTTGTTAGTAGAATAGCTACTGGTAGGCTACATTTTTCCTGAATACTAATTGTATGAAAATCCAAATCTTCAAATCAAAACACAGTTTTGTATTTTGAAATATATCAGTGCTCATAGTAAGAAAGGTGGCATTACTCACCGTGCAGCCATCCTCAGTGACGCTGTATGTGAAGCGGCTGTTGCCCTCTGCTCTGATCTCAATCTCATTGGAGCCCTGGAGCAGCAGAGCCTTCTTAAGATTGCCTGTGGCCTGGTCCATGTAGGCAATGCTGTTCTTGCAGTGGTATGTGATGTTCTGGGAGGCCTCAGTGGACATGAGACGAAGGAAGGTGAGCTGGATGTTGACATCCTCAGGCTTGGACTCCTCACCACCATATTCGAACTGAAGGGGAAGGGAGGGACAAAACTGGGTTGAGAAAATGTCTTTGAGTCGAGAGAAGTTTTTCAGTGAATGGAGATATGACGAGGGCTCTCACCTGGAAGCCATCGGTCATGGCCTCTCCGAACCAGACGTGCTTCTTCTCCTTGATGTTCTTGCTTGTGTACCAGTTCTTCTTGGGGATTTCGTCCTGGGATGGGTAGACGCAGGTCTCGCCAGTCTCCATGTTGCAGTAGACCTTGATGGCATCCTGGTTGCAGCCCTGGTCAGGGTCAATCCAGTACTCGCCTGTTTTGGGTAGAACAAAGGTGTCAAAAGGCCTGTGCAATTACTGCAAGGTTAAATCTTCACAGTAAATTTACTAGGTCCGGTGGGTTCTGAAGTGGCCTATTTTCATTACACCAAGGTAAGACAAGTCTCAGTGTAATCCCAGTTTGCACTTTCATGTGAAAACCAATGACCGCCTAATTCAAGCTTCTGGAAGAAGTGCTGTGATTTACGTACCACTCTTCCAGTCAGGATGGCACATCTTCAGGTCACGGCAGGTGCGGGCAGGGTTCTTCTTGGTGCCATCAGGGCTGCGGATGCTCTCAATCTGCTGGCTCAGAGACTTGAGGGTGGTGTCAACCTCAAGGTCACGGTCGCGCATCACGTTGGCGTCATCAGCACGGAAGTGACGGAAGGGATCAGGGGCCTTCTCCTGGGGCTGGGCAATGAAGCCAATGTCGAATCCACCACCAGAGGGTCCAGGAGGTCCAGGGGGTCCGGGAGGTCCAGGTGGTCCCTAAAACAAAAGATGGTCGAAAAAGGGCTGTAAAATAGGTGCCTGAATTGGTTTTGGAAAATTCAAAATTTAGACAAAAGTAAAGGTATCTCACAGAAGGTCCAATTTCACCATTGCGACCACGAGGTCCAGGGGGTCCAATGGGTCCAGGAAGTCCGCTAATACCATCCTTACCGGCGGAACCAGCTGATCCAGCAGGTCCCTAATGTTGTCATACAAAGTGGGAAAACAGACTATATCAACACTGCAGCAAAGTCATGCATTACGTCAATCAAACAGTTGAGGAACAGAGAACAAGAGAAAACTGTGATATTGGTGTAATTCTCCTATGTATAAAAGCAGTAGAAACACAAATGGAGGAAAATACTCACTCTAGGTCCAGCGGGACCAGAAGCTCCAGCAGGTCCAGCCTCTCCAGAAGGTCCCTACAATGGAACATAAACCAAATCATGTCAGTCATTCTCTTTTGAGGCTCAGCCACAGCATTTATGCGCTGTCTTAAAGTATTTGCAGTGCAATGTGCTGAGTGGTATTATCATCTAGCAAAGAACACATTAATGTGCAACACAAAACAACAAACCATATGCTGTGAAGTAGTGAACTATAGCAGTGGTCTTAGTTTTAAATACTGCTGCAAGTTGGGCTTTAACTGAGGCTGTTGTTGCATTTTCTATCAGGCAAAGGAGATGTTACTTACAGGAGGTCCAGGGGGTCCTTGCATTCCGGTGAATCCTCTGTGTCCCTTCATGCCTCTCTCTCCAGCCTCTCCAGTCTCACCCTTGTCTCCACGGGCTCCAGCAGGTCCCTGTATAGAGGGATATGGGGATATGAGTTTAGCTTAGAGGCTACATTGATTGGCCTAGGTGTTCAAATGGGTTCTGAGGTTTCTGTCAACTATTTCTTGACCAAGCAAAGAAAAGTAAATGTAAACATAAATGCCGTAAACGTAAACATAAATGAAGTATAAGCCATCAGGCTATGTGTGAACTGGTTAAATTGGTTAAATTAGTTGTTGTTGATTGTTTATTTGGCAATGGTGCAGACTCTTCAGGCAGAAGGTCTGTGTTTACAAAAGCCATGGACTTTGCTTACATCAGCATGATTTTACTTTGTAATGCGCAAAAATAGGTCTGTGGTAATGATGGAATAATAACAATAAAAACTTACAGCAGGGCCACGGGGACCAGCTGGGCCAGCAGCACCGGCAGGACCAGCGGGACCCTGAAAGAGTAAAGAAATTAACATTGCTATGCTGTTTTTGCTGTTTATTGACTGAGGAGGGTTTGTGTGCTTCATCTTTGGAATGACCACTCACAGACTCTCCACGGTCACCAGTCTTTCCAGCAGGGCCAACGGGTCCAGGAGCACCAGGGGGTCCGGGAGCACCAGGAGCACCAGCAGCACCAGTCTCACCACGGTCACCCTACAAAGGAATTGGTAAACAAAATTTAAACAGATCCAAAGAAAGAAAATTTTCAGAATTTGAGGCATCATTTGACTAAACTGTAAGAGGCTGATGGTGGGTAAGTGATGTTTGAGGATATAATGAGCTCGGCTCACCTTGGAGCCAGCAGCACCATCACGGCCAGCAGCACCCTCATTACCAGGAGTACCCTAGAAGACAAACTTTCAGCAGTCAAGTTTGTCCTGATCACATCATACGTGAAGGTACATTACTAATCTACCATGAAATAAAGTCACTGATATATCTGCAAGAGTCTTGCAACAAGTAAAGATGTACAGATTAATGTACCCACCTCACGACCGACCTCACCGGGAGGTCCAGCCAGTCCAGGGGGTCCCATGGGTCCAGGAGGTCCACGTTCACCACCGGGGCCACCAGGTCCCTGCTTGCCAGGCTCTCCCTAGAAGAGGAGAAGAGCATTTACCTGGGTCAATGACTGATCACTTCCCTGACCTACTCAATATATCAACAGGTGACAACCAATGTTTTTTAAGATTTAAAAGATCTAATCCTCCATGAACATTTAACATTCTGGTCAACTGACTGGACATACTAAGGCTATGTTTCTAGATCAATCATTCAGAACACTCACAGATGGTCCAGGGAGACCAGGGAAACCGCGCTCGCCTCTTTGTCCAGGAAGACCAACAATACCACGCTGTCCATTAATACCTTGAGATCCGGGAGCACCAGCAGGTCCCTGCAAAGGCAAACCAATTATGAAGCTAATTTGGTGCTTGATGACACTGGTGTGTAATTCAAGGCTATATGTACCCGGGCAGTTGTCGTACAGTTATGTATTGGAGCAAGAGAACTGCTTGTTAGCCAAATATATACAAGCAGTATAAGACACTTACGGGGGCACCTTCAGCACCAGGAGTTCCCTTCTCACCAGATGCACCAGGAGGACCAGCGGCACCAACCTCACCAGGGCGACCAGCAGGTCCAGTCTCACCTCGGTTGCCCTTTTGGCCTTCCTTTCCAGATGGTCCGGAAGGTCCAGGGGGACCTGGGTTACCCTGAGAGTGAAAAAGTAAAAATGGAATAGCAAAGTGTTGAACCAGGCTGTTACAACCAAAAATTGTGTTTTAGAGACAAGTGAGCTGTACAAATGACCACAGCTGGTTAAGAAGCTTTTGTTTTAAGCCGCAATGAAGAACTTACAGAGGGGCCGGGAGGTCCAACTCTGCCAGCAGCACCAGGGAAACCAGTAGCACCCTTAAGAGAGAGATGGATTGATTTGTCAAAACATAATCTCTATATTAATCTTAAAACAAGAGAATGTGATCACGTTTGAGTAGATTTTAAAGTCCAGTACCAATTAAAAATGCACAAAAAAATTTAAGAGTGATACTCACAGGAGGTCCAGCAGCACCACGGGCACCTTTAGGTCCAGTAGCACCAACAGGGCCCTGAAGAGGAGAATTATAATATTGTAAATCTGAGTTTCAGTTTTGCAGTTTTGTTTAGTAACTACATTGTTACTAGTTGCTTTGTCAAGGGATAAAATAACTACTGTTGCTTTGTCAAGGGAGACAATCTCAGTGACTATTCAAAAAAAATTTCATATTTAATGTTCAGATTTTATCATTTTATTGTTGTTATGATCTAAACGTATAGTGATAATATACTTGAAATGTAGCGACTCTATACATTTCAATGTGACTGTACCTGAGGTCCAGGGGTACCAGTGGCTCCGGCAGGTCCAGGGGCACCACCATCACCCTTAGCACCAGTATCTCCAGGCTCTCCCTTAGCACCAGGCTGGCCATCAGCACCCTGTATAAGTAATATGAGTAGACATTGTTAGCCAGCCTGTTGATAAATTCACATGCTGTATGTTACAAACTATTTTATGGTTACTCTTACTGTAGCCCATGGGCAAAGACTTTATCTCACTAAATGAAGTCTATTTTAACAAAGACCTGAGTCTTAGAGAATTGGTACAATCATAAAATCACAGATTTTCTAGATATAACTAGGTCACCTGACAGGTTAGCTTTTACCAAAATGAGACAATATCATGCTAAAATTAGGTTGAGTGTTAATTTATGCAGGTACTCACAGGTGGTCCAGCAAATCCAGCAGGTCCAGGGGCACCAGTCTCACCACGCTCGCCCTAGGAGAGGACAACTAGAATCACTTATGGGAACCAAGACATTCACATTATCCAAGAAATATGAACAATTATGTGTCAAAATAATGCAGGTCAACCTTAGGCCAAGTCAAATCAAAGGTTAACCAGTATAGTGTATTGTATTGCAATGTGCATCCCAATCATTATATGTAACAATATAATTGCAATTATGTTTATTTTGTCCATATTATGCAGCCCTACAATAGATATGTTTTGTGAAATAATACATTGCTCTCCAAGGAAAACAATGTATCTCCCCTCCTATTTTTATTTTTTACATCAAATGGTCATTGCTATCAAAGGACCATCATTTCACACTGAAGTGGGCTAGATCCATATATGTATGTGTGTATGCAGGCTTTTGTTTATTGAAAGGAAGTCATGGTGGGGTTTGATAGTGACACTCACAGGGGGTCCACGAGCACCAGCAGGTCCAAGAGGTCCAGCAGCACCAGGCTCTCCCTTGGTAAAGATAGAGCAAATACAGTTATCCTCAAAGAAGTCAGGTCATTCTGTGATCAAGGATATTGAATATGAAGTTCAACAGACTAACCTTGTCACCCTGAGCACCAGCTGGTCCAGGAGGTCCAATGGGTCCAGTCATACCACGGATACCATCTTTACCAGGGGAACCATCAGCACCCTTTGCTCCTTGGTCACCCTAAGAGGAGAGACAATGTGACGTCAGATTTCAAGTATTGCACTGCAATACAAGTCCTGAAGAATCAAGTTTATTTCTAATACATGCTACAATTACATGCTTGAGGTTTGGGGAAAAAGAACCAAAACCACAACATTTCTACTGCAGTGTAGAGTTGCACAAAGTATTGAAGATTTAATACATTTTCAATACATTACAACAGTACAATCTTCTAACTCTCATTCTTTTAAATTATGTAGTGAAATAAGCTAAATGTTTTAAATAAGCTTGATGTTGTATTTTGCCTACATTTGAGGGCTTTTGTATTTCTTAAAAAAAAAACTGAATAAAATACAGATGTCAATTTAGCTGTAAAAAAAAAATTTCCTATGTTGAGAAAACATTTGTTAGTCTTGATTTTTTTTCAATTTTTACATCGTACTGAGGATTGTGATACTAAGCTTTTTAACAGTGTTGAAATCCAGATTCTGACATTGTGACAACCCTACTGCCGTGAAAAATTCATTTTATATTTTAATGGTGGAAAGTTGAGGGCCATTAACCAATGGGGAAATTACATAGCTTGTCAGTATGTTGCACTGAA
>JBBPCZ010000028.1:10144009-10176147 GCA_037974445.1 Brycinus macrolepidotus
TTCCTTATAATGCGTTGAATAGAAATATCTCATGAGGTGCAGTAACTTCCCATTTGTGACTTACTGATTGTTCAACTAGGAAGCAGACATGCCTTATTATCTGCTCAGTCTTCTCTTTGAGGTTCATTACTAACAGTCTCATTAATGACAGAATCAATGCTCTGAATTTCAGTGCTGTTAAACATTTATGGGATATGGCAGTGGCCATCTCGCTGTCTATGGGGAAGCATTTTATTCCTGTCTATGGACAGACTTGTATTATTAAGTCACATGACCTACAACTGGGTCAGGCAATATGTCCCAGAACTTAATTGCTATGAGCCACATCAGATCATGCTTGATTTAATTCAAATCCCATTTCTCCCAATTTAATACCTATGATAGGTCTGTGTTGGATTTGTGTTTTTCACCTACATATCATGGTAATGACCAAATTATTTTGAGCGTCTTATTGCACTGCAAATTAAGGTCATGCTTAGTGACACCACAATGAATCTGATTATCCAGATCATAAACTAATCCTGAGGGGATGCTAATCCTAAGGTGTATCCTAATGGTTGTGATGTCCAACACCACTAACTAAAGAAGAAACTATTTACCAGCAACCATTTGTTAGGGAAATTTACTCGATATATTTATTTAGCATTGGAATTATTTATAGTGGTTCATTAGAAAATCTAGTTCCGTGTGTGCTATGAAAGCACATCTTTCTGGCACTTACTCTGTCACCCTTAAGACCTGGCAGACCAGCAGCACCACGCTCACCAGGCATACCCTGAAGGCCAGGAGGACCCTGATTACCAGGAGCACCTGCAGCACCAGTCTCACCCTATACAGAGAGAGACACACACACAGAGAAATTAAGAAGAAAGAATGAGCATCGTTATTATGGCAATAGTCATCCAAGAAATAACTGAACTAAAAGCGTAGCAATGGCTGCATTAATTACTACAGATCACATTTGCTGCATTTTACTTACTTTGACCTAAAGAGAAAACTTCCTTTTGCTTGCTATCCTGGGTTAGCTTAGGTAGCATGCAAGTCTTATTCTAGCATGATGTAGCATAACAGTAAGTGCAGCCACTGGCTTTGAGGGACTTCCTAAGCAAGAGACTTCCCCAGTCTACTGCTGTGCCTAATGAATTAGGCAGATGACATTTTTGGTGCCACCCAAGTGACTCTTACCTTAGCACCATCGTTACCAGCTGCACCAGGAGAACCACGAGGGCCAGCAGGACCAGCAGTTCCAGGAGCTCCACGCTCGCCGGGGAATCCTCTGTCGCCCTGAGACGAGTGGTAGAAAGAGACCATTAGCCCCTGGCTTTGGGTGTAACTAGCTGAGGCCTACACATTTGTCAAGTAGAGCCCTGTATTTATAAGATCTTGGATGCTGTCAATACTCACTCTGGATCCAGAAGGTCCAGGAGCTCCAGCCTCACCAGGCACACCCTGTAAACAGAGATTGTCTTGGCTGTATCATCAACAGTCACACTTTTAATCCAATCATTTATTAGGAGTAGTAGATGGTTAATGTTATTATATAGACTGGCAATACAACTGATCTCTGAAACCAACTGTCTTGCAGAAATAGAAGAATGTCCAGCCTACCAGCTTTCAGGCATTTTGATCAATGCATTTGTTCTGCTTTTTCGTGCAATCACCTAGGCATTATGTTTAAACACAAGGGATTACCTAGACTAGTGCCTCACCTGCTCACCAGCCTTTCCAGGCTCACCAGTAGCACCCTGAGGTCCGGGCAGACCCTGTTATGGAGAAGAAAAGCAAAGTGAGCACAGATCTTAAGAATCAGCCTAAAATGTATTAGTTGAGACTTTCAAGGTCATTTCTACAAACATAGAAGCTCACCTGGAATCCAGGAGGACCAGAAGGTCCCTGTTCACCTCTTTCACCAGCAGGTCCCTATAGACAAAAGAGGGAATGTATGGTTTGTTAATAAGCGGAAGGTATACAAAGCAAATCCATTGACACTAATCACATATATCTGTACACAGAATAGTGGGATTAATAGTTATTGGTAGGATTGTATATACTGGTCACTCAGGCCCATCTACTTTAGAGGTGCACCTTGCAGGTGTACACTTAGAGACTATAGCTCATCTTTTTGCAGAATTTTGTGTTGGTCATCCTATAGCCCTTCATCAGCCATCAGTTTGGTTGGAAAATGATTCTCAACCCATCAATGACATGTGCAAGTAAAGTCGGTTTAGTTGATTGACTTGTTAAATGTATGCGCACTTAACATCCTGCTACTATGCTGGTATTACTGCTGTGATGAGCCAAACACTGTCTGGCCAGCTGTGGTCATCCTGTAAACTGATGGATAGGAGGGCTGATAATTCATTCAACAGCTACAGTCATTCACTGTATACCTACATACTACCTACCTACCTAATATATACCTGCACCTATAAGGGAGGTGTAGCTGACATAATGGTCAATGAGTGCAAACACAAGTTATATCTAATAAACGGGTTGCTCAGTATATGACTATTTTGATATTGGAGAAGATGGTGGGTGATAAGGGGGGAAATGTGTGGGGGTACTGTCTGATATTTAAAGGAATACTTACAGCAGGGCCGGGGGCACCAGGAGCACCAACATCACCATCCTTACCAGCAGCACCCTAAATATGAACAAAAACACATATTATGAGAGAGAGAAAAATACATAGTAGAACTCAAATTGTTGAAATTGTAGAAGCTATTTTTTCTGTGATGTAGATACTTACAGGAACACCAATGGCACCCATCACACCTCTCTCACCGGGTTTGCCACCCTCACCCTGCAGAAAGTAAAAAAGAATGTAACAGGCTTTTCTAAGCTTTTACTTTTCAATCTGTTAAGGACTTGTAGCCTCTTCGTTTTATTCCTTTGACACAATTCTCAGATGGTATGAAGTGATTGAGAGGACTACAATCAAAGACTGTTTGTAAATTTTTCATATTTGAAACGCTTTGTTAATTGAATCATTTTATGCATTCCTAAAAGCCTAGTCGGTAGGTTCTGATCTCAGGTTTGGTTTTAAATTGGCCTAAAGTAAGGACAGCATACTTACAGCAGCACCCTTGGGTCCGGGGAATCCCATAACACCGGGCTGACCTCTGGCTCCAGCAGGGCCTGGGGGTCCGGGGCGGCCATCTTGTCCGGGAGGTCCCTGCCAGGAAAAGAGCAGAGATATCAGTATGTTTCTCGTTCATGAGACAAATTACGTAGGTGCATGTCTGTGTATTTTCAGGCATTCTTGCACTGCATCTGCTGACTGCAAACAACAGCTGTACATCTGCTCTCATTATGTTATCCATCCAACTGAACGTTCTTATAATATCATCTTCAAAATGGCCTGCTTGTACCATTATTCAAAGATACTAAATGAGGCCATAATGATTTTTCTAATTAAAATGTGTAAAGTGCTGCTTTTTATGGCTAATAAGGCATGATATTGAAGCTGGATTAAATGGTGGGTAAATTAGTAACATCTGATGTATAATTGAAAAATGTATTTTTTCATGTCATGCAAGATAGCCATTAGGTGGTGGATACTTACACTAGGTCCAGTCTTTCCATCAGGTCCAGGGCTGCCAGGGCTACCAGTCATACCCTAAAATAAACAAAGGAAGATGAATGCAGTACAAGCTTAAATTAATCTGTATTTTGTCTACATTAAAGTATACAAAAGGTTTATAGCAAGTTTAGTAGACACTCCTGAAAGATCACCATTTATGGGTGTTGCGGTTGTGTCAGCCCAAACCAATTTGAGAAACTTATATATCTAGGTAACAATTAAGAGCAAGCCTCAGCGCCAGAGAAGACCTGCTCATCTCAGCAGATATGTGAAGATAATTATCTAGCAACACATGCTCAACCAATTTTGTGATTATAGATCATAGATCTCCAAAGAGTTTTGCTTCCCAATGGAAGACGTTTGTGAAATTGGGGGAGGCTGGTTCACATCTTTTTATTTCAGTGGTGGCCACCTTGAATGTGCCAGCTGATATTATGATAGTGGCCTACTCTGGCCATCTCCACTCTATCCTTCCTAGTTATGCGATATAGGAAAAAACAAAAGGAACCAGAAGAACACTTACCTTGGATCCAGGCATACCAGGCTCGCCGTTGCGGCCAGGCTCACCAGTGGCACCCTTAGCTCCAACAACTCCAGGGCCTCCACGCTCACCAGGGGCGCCCTATCATGACAGAGAGAACATGCATGCCTGATGAGTTTCATGATGACAGGAATGCCTTAAGCATAGGAGGCTAAAGAGTTGGTGATCAATCAAACTTTCTACCTTTAATTAGCAATACTGCAATATGTGAAATATGTTAGAATCACCTTGGGGCCGCCAGCTCCATCAGCACCAGGGAAACCACGAGCACCAGGAGCACCCTGTAGAGAAAAGGACGAGTGAATCAAGCTTAGTGTTTCTGTGCTTAAGATCGGTTTTGTTTGGTTGTCTCTGAGTTCTTGACTAGACCTGTGATTGCATTAATCAAACACACAAAGTCCAAAAATGTAAGTGAAATGGTTGGAAAGTCAATCCTGTAGCAAAATCAGCTGGACAAGCTGGGCAGACAATTAGACAGTAGCTATTGATGATAGATAAATGAGTGAATCTGGTAACATTTGCAAGGAGGCCTACTGTTTTCTTCTAGTCACACTGATGTGTTCAGTTGTTTTATATATAATTCTGAATTATACCAAAACAGTCTTATTTCGGGATAGATAGAACTGTTTCTAAAAAAATCTGAATGAAATCAAATCCCTAATCACAACAGGTGAGTGACGTACAACACTGAATTACTCAGAGTGGCAAGTGCTATATGAAGTCAGTGGAGACAGAGGGGTACATACACGCTCGCCAGGAGGTCCACGGACACCAGCAGCACCGGGCTCACCACGAGCTCCTCTCTTGCCCTCCTCACCAGGGGGTCCAGGAGGTCCCTGAACTCCAGGTGCACCCTGGGTAGTCACAAAAAAGAAAAATGAAAGATCAAAAATGAGCCCATTTTAGAGGTGTTCAGAATGATTAACAGTCCTGTGGATGATTCTATAGTAACTGAGAAAGCTGTGTAACATCAAGAATGAAGAAGTAATAAAATTAATGCCTTGAATTCCAAAAGTGATCAAATCTTGGATCAATGAGGATTGTGAATTAAGGTGGTCCGGATGATGTACTTACACCCTCTCCCTTGACACCAGCCTCTCCCTTGGCTCCAGAGGCACCAGCTTCACCCTGTCACATAGGAAAGAGAACAATTTAATCTCCTCAACAGGACAAAAGGGGTTGTTTTTCATTACGTTCTTCGGTTTACAAATCCAGATCAAAAAGGGCTTTTATTGATCACCCTGATATGCACTTTAACATGTACTTACAGTGTTACCCTTGGGACCAGGGGCACCAGGAGTTCCAGAGGGTCCGGGAGGACCGCGAGGTCCAGGGAAGCCAGGAGCACCAGCAATTCCGGGAGCACCCTGTAGGGGGCAACAGAGATTTAGTGGAACATCTTTGCTGGTTAAAGGAAATGAATTGATGGACTGCTAAAGATATTGATTAAACTGCTGAATCAGATGATAGACTGCTAAAAATATCCACTTACAGGGGCACCCTTAGGACCAGCAGCACCATCAGCACCATTGTTACCCTAGAGAGCAGAAGAAAACAAAATTGGTGAATGGGTCAAAAGGGAATCAACATAATGCTTCAGTGTCGCTACAAATCATATCTTAGTTTTGGATAAAAATCCACTTACAGCGGGTCCAGCAGCGCCAGCAGGTCCAGGGTTACCAGCTTCACCACGAGCTCCCTGGGGTCCCTCAGCTCCACGAGCTCCCTGAGCACCAACCTCTCCCTGATAGGAACAGAGAAGAAGTATGAAGTTCAGGTTTTGAAGCTGACGTCAATGTTCATTTCTCAGTGGCCATTGCATGACCACATGCTAATGGGTTAGATCTATAGAGCAGACCCTTATTTTGTGAATGTAAACAAGGTGTCTAAAGACACTAAAGCATGTGCTTAATACAGAAAGAAGTGGTAACAGGTAGGATATGTAAAAGTGAACCTGTGAACCCAATATCGTGAATCAAATTGAATGGGTGTATTGTTACCAGAGGGGGGGCAGAAAGTTCAAATACTCCTCAGGATTTTGTTGCAGCTGCCTGGATACATCAGCTATTAATTTAAGCAAACTAGAGAAGCCAGGCAGTTGGAATCCTGGGGAGGATTTTTACCCTTTGGACCTAAATTTCCCACCTCTGATTGTTACACCCCTAGTAAAAGGTTGCACTTTTCTCTAACTGAACTAATGCATGCTGTGAAGTTTACCCCATTAACAAGCTGATCCACAATCAACTCTCCTAATGTGCTTTTAATCTACATAAACAAAAAATAAGGGAGCTTCTGGTGTGTTGTCGAGCTTTATTATGACCATTAAAAATGAATCACTGAACCCAACGGCAGAACCAGTTATAGTGCCATCTAGTAATCAGGATCAAAGTTCATGTTTTTATTTGGTGATAAAAGACGTACCTTAGCTCCAGGGCCACCAGGGAATCCTGGAGGACCAGCAGGACCAGTGGGGCCCTAAAACAATGAATAAAAGTGTGTTTAGCCTCATATTCATATTCATTCTCTGAACTGAATATTTGACCTATAAATAAAATCTGACTTATAGAACTGGTATAAATACAAAACATAACATAGTTTGAACAACATTTACTCACAGGAGGACCAGCAGCACCGGCAGCACCATCGTTACCACGAGCACCCTGTAGGAAAAGACAATGCAAAGGTGGTTTAGGGCCAAAGTAATAAATGTGAGAAAGAGGTAGCTTTAAGTGGTCATGGCCTAAGTTGCAACGGCAAGCACAGTACTAATGATGCTTATGTAGACATTTACATCAACTTCTAATTGCACTCATACTCAAAAAACCTCCTAATTTTAGTTGTTTGATCATTCTGGTATTGACCCTCTGCTTATTGTCAGCACATTATTTAAGCCTTCAAAATGACTAAAAATATCTGATGATACTTAAAAAAGCTTCTAAGCATTATTGATGCAGCCAAGGACAGTGAATATGACTGAAGCAGAATTTGACTGTTCATATTTTGGTCTTTATCTCAACATCAGCTAATGGAATAAGTCTGGACCAGGGGTAGATTTCTCAAATAGGCCTATGGCCTAACCCCACACTTTACATGTGGACACAACCATCAATTAATAATTAACCTTAATAAACAGTTATTTAAACTTTTAAAAAGGCTGGTCCCAAAAATGGTTCAGGTACTGAAACCATCTTTTGGGAATTTAAGACGCTATTTGAGATCTTTATTATAAAGAGCGTGGTGTAAAAGAAAACCTTGTACATGTAAATTTGAAAGCAAGTAAATTTGTGAGGTCTGGGAGTGTAAAGTTACTTACAGCAGCACCAGAGGGACCGGCACGGCCTCTCTCACCAGGAAGACCACGAGGACCCTGGGAGGGAGAAACAGATTGAGAGAGGAAGTTAGGATGGGATACACACAGGGCAGTCATGTCCAACTGTTGAATCTGTTGGACAGCTAAGCTTTTGGTTACGATGCTCAGAGACTGTGGTGACACTCACCATAGCGCCAGGAGTTCCGTTCTCTCCAGAAGCACCAGGCTCTCCCTATGGTGCAAAATCAGAAAGTTATAAGGCACTGCAATATTTATGTTTGTATCAACAAGTGTAATCGGAATTCATTAATATGCCACTAACCTTAGGGCCAGCAGGACCAGTGTCTCCCTTAGCTCCATCTAGACCACTGAAGCCCTAAGAAAGAGAAGATCAAAAGAGAGATTTAGTATAACGGGGAAGATGCTGAGATCCACAAGACTGTAGAAATGGCCTTTCCACTGGAATGGTCACTCACTCTGTGTCCCTTGATGCCAGGAAGTCCAGGGGTTCCGGGGAATCCACGGGCACCCTGTATAAGACAGAAAAGGAATGCAGAAGATGAGGAGAAGTGCTTCAATATTGCATATGTTATTTTCAAAATATGGTTCTTTAAAGAAACATCCACTGAGGGTTCCTTAGGGAACCAAAAGGAGTTCTTTGTCATTTCACTGTGCAATGCTTAAGACTAACAGAAGACTATAAATGCAGAGACACTTACCTGGGGGCCAGGAGGTCCGCGCTCACCTGGGCGACCAGGTTTGCCAGGCTCACCCTACAGAAAGCGGGATGGAGAAATAAAACATTGGCCAAAGAAGATAAAGAAGGACACTACTATTCAGACTGACTGCAAAAGCACAAAAGAAACAACTTATGTTCGGATATTAGGTACACTTAGTTGTTACCCATATCTTATACATGGGAAAAACATGATCCTAGCTCAATTCATCAATAGTCATAGCTGATCTGGCTATAAACTTGAATTATGAAGCTCGAGGTGATGAAGAGCAGGTGGTCTGAGATGCTTAAATTTGAAACAGATCTTCATGGGATGATTTGTCTTTGTGGTGATTCAGTGGAAATGCAAAGTTCAAACCCGACGAGCGACTCACATCTTCTCCGTTCTTTCCAGGAGGACCAGCTGCACCACGGGGACCCATTGAACCCTATTGACACCAAGAAGAAGGCAAGTTAGATATGTATATGTGTGAAAACATGTTAGACTCATGGATATCATGATCTAGAATGGTAAACTTTCACCAAAATGATCAAAAATAACAAACTGTCTAATCAAAATTATGAGTAATAAAATCCCCATAGCTGTAACATTATACTGAAAATGTCATGCACTGCAATGGTGCAGTGATGCTGTGAGACATTTAACATTAGCACTCATAAAAATGATGACCTTTTGACCTTAGTTAACCTGGTTAAAAAAGTAGGAGGGATTAATAGAAACTGATATGTACTGATGATTTAAGCACCTAATGGAGCCCAACAGAGTATTAACAGACTATCCACAGCTTTGGAGACATTAACATGTATATTGAAATGACAGTATGTGTTTATGCTTTATGTTTCTGTGTGAAATGATGACTTACAGGAGCACCAGCCTCACCAGGCTCACCAGGGGGGCCAGGGAAACCTTGAGGTCCCTACAGAGGGAAACAGGAACACATATTAGAAATATTATTACAAATATTTTTAGAAACATTATTACAAAAGGTAAAAACAGCTCTTAATGATATGATATCAGTATGGAATTAGGGTGGAAATGTAATTCAGATTAACTGTGTTACAGTAACTATCTCAATTCTTACAGAACTAGCATATTGCTAAGCTATATAGAAGACTACAATGGGTCTCAGGGTGGTCTCTAAGAGCACAGGAGTGTCTTTGTACACTAATTTACTACTGAACACCAGTATCTGTCATAGACATAGTGCTACATTTTCAAATCATGCTTTTTTAACTGAATAAAGTCAATCCCAGATAAAGAACTGAGCTGAAGAATACTTACGGAAAGGCCAGGAGGTCCAGGAGGTCCACGTGGGCCCATGGGTCCCTGTAATAGAAAAGAATAAGCAATGAGTTACATTTGTGTGCTCCATAGGGCATGGTGTTACCACTTACACCATGTCTTGTCCTATTATGTCAGGACACTGAATTGAATCAGGTATTTTATTAAATTGATGAGGTGTTTGTGCAGAATGTATTAAAGATAAGGGACAGATTCTTACAGCCTACAGGAGATTCCTGTCTGTAATTATAGTGTAATGATTATGTAGACTACCCATCAAAGCCTAATTCTAAAAAGGAACTGGAAATCATCCTAGATGGATGGATCAGATAAATCAGGTTCATTATAAAGTGCGGACCGTGTAGTTGTAAGCTGACTGTGGATTCGGAAGATAGCACATGTGAAGTCCTTACCATGGGGCCTGGGATGGGCATGCCACCAGATTTCTCATCATAACCTCCAGACATTTGAGGAGAAAAGTTCTGTGGACAGAGCAAAATGAAGACAGTGTTAATATAATAATTCAGGTATTTTTGTATACAAAAGTTGAACAGAGATTTTAAGGATTGAATTCTAACATCTTAAGTGCTGGTATCAATTTGTCCAGTTACAAGTCTGAATGAATACTATCCTAGAAGACCACTCTATTCTCTAATGCAGAAACGGAGCCAGGAGTCTGATGTGTGCTTAAATGCCTCTGACCAGTACGTGCCCTGAAGGCTTGTGGTGGCATTTTGCAGGTACTGCCCATCTGTGGTTCACTAAGGCCCTCAGGACGCTGTCCACTCAAGTGGTGCTGAAGTAGGTTTGAATTCTAACTCGGGGAGATTCCCTGGGTGAGCTCACTCTTACAGCCCATGAGAGCTCACTCTGTGGCTCTCATGGGACCACATCATTTAGCCCAGATCTTTCAATGAACCACCAATGAATCACTCCTTGTGGTATTCTCCAGCCCTAAGGGCCACTTCTCTGAGTGTGTGGCATGTTTCTTTTTTACTCCTGAATTGTGTGTTACTTACTCCGCCAAGGCCAGGGGGTCCAGGGGGGCCTGGGGGCCCAGGAAGTCCAGGCTGTCCGGGAATTCCATCGTTGCCGGGAGGACCAGGAGGACCCTGATGAAGCAAGAGTGAGTGTGTGAGAAAGAGGTAGCTTCAGGTGGTCATGGCTTAAGTTGCAACTACAAAAGCAGCCCTAATGATACTTATTTATACATTTGCATCAACTTCTATTGACACTCATACTCAAAGAAACCCACTAATTTTATTTGTATGATCATTCAGCAATTGATCCTTTGCCTCTTTTCAGTATATATGTTATTTAACCCTTCACAATACTCAGATTCATTCAGTGTACCTGAATATTCAAGACGACAGTCCTATAATTTGTATTTTCATTTAAAATTATTTGCTTAATGGTCCAAATAATATGTTGATGAGTATTATATTGCCCACACATAATGTTTTGTGGACACTACTGATTGTACATTGCAGTTCACATAATGTTACAGTTAGCGATAAGCCACTGTTGTTGGTGAAGCCCTAAAAACGCAGCTCTGCAGATGGTGAATTTTAAGGCCTGTGAGTTGTTGGAATGTCATAGTGCTTCATCTTGACATCAATTGACCAAATACAGGAACTGCCCTTGACTTTCATGGTTATGATGCAATAGCAGCAAAAAGGCCAGGAAAACATGCACTGATAAAAACAATACAAAATATGCAGCTTTAGTTACAGAAAGATCAGAAAGAAAAGAAACCTACCCTGTCGCCCTTCTCACCAGGCTCGCCCTTGGGTCCCTACAAAACAATAGAGTAAAGAGAGAATGAGCTGCACAAGAATGTGTTTTATCCCAAATGATTAATGCATTCTTTCAATGATATTATTAAAACAAATCCTGTTATTTAATATAAAAAATAATGCAATTGCAAGCTGACCTATATGTGAATAAATTGAAATTTACAAAGTAATTGGCCAACTAATGAAACAAACGAATGAATAAGTTAATTAATAAATAATGAAAACAATTACCTCAGCTCTGGGTTCTTGGTATTCTACAAAAATGGAAAAAGTGCAAAATTAAAACCATGTAATAGATATACTACATGAGTAAAAAATAATTAGACATTTTATAATGAAATGTTCTACTGAGCCCATAACATTTAATGAGGGAACAAATAAGAGCATGTCTGTGGCCCTGTAACCCTGTTTGTGGCCTCCCGGTTTACTAAGTGAACCAAAGCCCAAGAGTTCAGGCCTGCAGGTAAAACTGCACAAGCTCTGGTATGAAAAAAGTAATGCTTAATCCAAAGAAGGAGGAAAACTTCAGTAGGGCGATGGTATGATCTGAAATCCGGTGAAAAAGGGGGTCGATGTTAGTCTCCCATCTACTTTTTTTCTCCGAAACCCAAAATGATGAGGCCCAAGCCCCCCCAAACGTGAACGCTTCCCACGGTACAGAAGTGGGCGGGGCTTTAGTGCCAGGCTGCCCTACCGTCGTCAGGGCAGATGGGGCAGCACTCGTCAGGGGGAATGACCGGGTTGGCGCACTGGGTTGTGTCCTCGCAGATCACTTCATCACACATGACCGTGCCACTGTCACACACGCAGATCTGGCAGGGCTCTGGTTTCCACACGTCCCTGTCATTGTAGACCTGGCCGTCCAACGTGCAGCTGCTGCCTGTGCCTGAGGACACACAGTCAGTAAACACAAGATGACAACCCCATACAGAGCTATCTACACACAGACTTTAACATGATGTCATACAAACTAATGTCTCTCTGTTTTTTTGTTTTGTTTTTGTTCGTTTGTTTGTTCTTTTGCAGAACAGCTATATAGATCACATAAATAACAAAACAACAACCAGCACCAATATCATCACACCACCACCACTAATAATAATAATAATAATAATAATATTAATAATAACGATGATGATGATGATGATGATAATAATAACAATAATAATAATAATAATAATAATAATAGCAAAAACGATCAATTATTGTACTCAATTATACTAGTGGTTATAGCAATAGTAATTGCGCCATTATTATTATTATTTGTATTTGTATTATTAGGCTTAAAAACCAAGAATACCTCTAATTTGTTGAAAAAAACACCCAACATATACAAAAGTTCACAATTAGGCTACCTCAATGAAAAAGTGCAGACCCTGTTTTCAAACAGCTACATTGTGCTTGATATAAAACTCTGCTCTAATGACCAAATCCTGAGAAATTCAGGACAGTGCTGAGATCAGGGGCCTCCAGAGACGGAGCGCGTCTGTAATGACGCCTGCGTGGCTCTAGGTGGCGCTGTGCGGCCTGTTTCGTTTCGAACAAGGGAAGAGGCTCGGGGGGGGGGGGAAGTCCACGTCTTTCGGGGTTCACTGTCTATCGTAAAATAATAGAAAACTGCCGGCTTGGCAGAGACATACGTTTTCCCTTAGTGGAAAGTCTGCAGAGCCCACACGTGTTTTACATTAGTGTTAAAAAAAAAAAACAGAGGAGGGGCGGGGGCTCTGCTGAGCCCATTCCAGAACGGGCCATTCCAACCAGGACCGCTTGGGGGCGCTCTAGGACTGTGCTAGAGGCTCTCAAAGCACTTAGGGAAGCCACAAAGACTTGAACATTGAACAAATCTGGAAAAAAAAAATTCTTTACTTTTTAAATCTTCAGTCATTCTCACATTTTACTGGGCTGTTCTTTATGAAGGGAGCTCCACATTCAGCTTTAAGCGGTGTGAGATGCTCCACACTCTGGTCCAAAGATGAGCTCATCGTTTTTGTTTCCAGAACCTCAGAACCTCTCACGTTTCGTGGTGAATGTCACATTTTCTCAATTTATGCAGGCAAAATGCCCTTAACGCAACTAAACCAACTCTCTTCTGAACTTTCTTACTCACCCTTGCCATGCAGCTCCTAATGAGGTCGGACGCGTCAGTGTTTCCACTGAAGCAAGACAGCACGCAGTTAAACTTTGTGCTTCTTTTCCCACTTTCCAGACTTTTTTCCTGTCTGTTTCTGTTTGCCCGTGACATTGCAGCTGTTCAAGCATAGCCCCAGGGCATCCCTAGCGCATGGAGGGGGTGTTTTGGGGAGGGGGGGGGTGTTGGACGCGTCTCCGAACCTGTGCCAACTTGTCTTTACGCATGCATGCAAGCAAAGGTGCATTGGATCTCCAGCCTACAGCTGCGTCTCCACAAATGAACGAGGATGTACCAACAAAAAAAAAACAACACGTCCATAATAAAGAGAAAGCAAAGAGCAACTACACTGGCCTGGAGACCACAGGTCCCACTGGGGCATCTGCCCTTTTGCATCCTCACCAAGGCCCTCGCGTTTTTGCGTTTGTGTTCCCAGACCAACCAAAAGCAAAAGCAATTAAAAAAAGAAAAAAGAAAAGAAGCTGAAAAAGTGGCCTAAAAAAGAGAGAGATACTCACGGTCGTCCTCGCCTTGCCCCCTTGCCAAAAGCACTGTTGCGCTGAGCAGCAGCGCCAGCCGAATATCCACAAAGCTGAACATGTCTAAATGTTAGACATGTAGACTCTTTGAGGCGAGGGAAGTTCTTTTTTAGACTCCAATCATACACAGTAGGGTCCGGTCTTCTCTGACTCCGGTCCAGACCCCAGCAGAAACTCCCTACTGCCTAAACGAACTTTTTCCCCACGCTTTTATACTCCAATGTTTTGGGGAGGTGCCGGGCACACCAGATAGCACAGGCATGTTCCCATTTAACAGGAGGGGGGGGGGGAGGGAGGTCCCTCCTTCCCCTCCTTCAGCAGACGGAGGGGTTGTCTCGAGAACTTCTTCTCAGCTTCACCCCTAACATCTGAAGAAATTTGATCTGTGGAAGAAGAAGAAGGTGAGGGTTAAGAAAGCCAAAAAAGCTCCTGGGTTCAGTTGGACTGCTTTCCTTGGCTTCAGCAGGGCAGGCCTGCAGCTCTCACCTCCAGAAAGGACACTTTTTTCGTCTTAATTTGCTTGGTAGTTGGTTTTCGCCTGGATTCAGATGTGGCTTTGAAGTGCTGCAGCTGTTTTGCATGGTATTTACTTGGATGATGGATGATGATGGGTGAACTTCATCGACATGAAGTGGGCTGTATCCTGTACCTAAAGACGGGTCTTATTGTGATTCTACATGGGCATGTCATGCAGACTGCTGTCAGTCATTATAAAGGCAGTTTTCCAGGTCAAGATTAAATCTAAACCTGAACTCAATAGGATTTAGAGGATCAGGGAGTAGTCTAGTCTTGGACTAGGTGGAGATTCTCAGTTGAAAGGGAAATGTAGTCTGGGATTAGACATAATCCCTAACAGGGAAACTGGTCCATAACGTTTAAATACCACTGACTATCCCATTTAGTCTGTGGGTCTGGCTTAACCTATGCTAGACCTTTTAAGATAGACCTAAGTGAACTTATATTTCACACACACATCAAATCAAAAGCACCCCCAAACTGATTCTAATACATGTTTAACATTTATGGAATTTGCTTGATCTACTTTATATATAATGTATTATTTCAGTGGATGTGTTTAGTGTGCATGTGACTATAATTGGGAATTGCTGTCCTGCTCTCGGTTCAGTGGCCAGGCTGTGACGGGACAGGCTACGTGGCTGAAATGCAGGCCTGACATGAGAACCGCTGATTCCAGATCCCTCCAAACGATGTGAAAATGCAGCAAACTAGCAAACACACCGACTGCCACGAATGCCATTAACACGTTTAACGAAAGCAGAGAGAATACGGTAGATGAAGAATCCGGCTACACTGGAGGCTGCAGCGTGCTGACGGGCGCGCATGCGCAGTGCCACCATTCTATGATTTTATTTATTTAATTTTTTTTTGAAGTCCTTTGGCTTGGATGAGCGGCGCTCCATCTCTCTTCCGCAGACACGTCGCATCTGACTGGCTGTCCAATCACAGCTCTCAGCTCCCCCTCATTTTTCAGCTCCGTGTATTTTCCCCGTCCAAGAATCCAAGAGCTTTTTTTTTTTACTCCCTGGTAGATGAAAGCAACGTGAGAGGGAAAACGCCACCTCATCGCCTTCAGGTGCCTTCAGGGTCAGTGTGGAGGAGAGATCCTGCTCTGTCCACTCTTCCGCAGAGCCTCGAGGAGACAGAAGCCTTGTGCAGGCGTTAAGAGAAGGTGTGATAGGTTACCAAGCCATGTTGTCAGGATATTCTCTTCTTAAATCACTTAAAGTAGAGTCACACATCTGTGTACTAACTGTGTGCTGATGTTAAGATGAATATGATGCACTTCTACATTGAGCTGTGCGAACTATGTATCTATTTGTTTGTTTGTTTGTTTATTTTCTATTTTAGTTCTTACAAAGGAATAGTTCACTGCCATGGTCTGCAGTGGTGCCCCTTACACCAAATGTAATTGGTCGGCCAGGACTTGTTTGGTGCCTGAAGTTCATCCCTATAATTTTGCATTGGAGCTACGAGGCTAATAAGATTTTGGCTTCCACTTCTTTGAAATTAGCCTCTTTCAGTTTTATAGAGAAAAACGTGTGAAGCAAGCCTTAATTTTAAATTTACAATTAAAAAATGGGTTGAATGAACTTCATTTAGTTAGGCCACATGTTTCAATGGGATCATGGACCTTAACATCAGATTCAGCCTTTGATGGGAGCGAATTTGAAACATTCCAGTGCAATTTATTCATTGTTTGTTCGAATGGAGTTCTCGTAGAATTCAAATAAATTGGTTTACTTCACTGAAATGTCCTTTTTTTACTTGTCTGTTTTATGTAAACCAGTTCCTTAAAGACAACACAATTAATTTATTTGTTGTTCAAGTGGTTTCAGGTCAAACAATCCCATTGGTCCATTTTTTTAAAAGTATAGGATGACTGACATTTGGGGAAATTGTGTAAATTATATTTTTGAGTAAACCCTTCCTTTGAAATGAAATTGGCAACAGGGCTATAAAGTATGGGCCAGCCGTATATAAGTGGCATATATACGACCAGTTCCTCATTTTACAGCACATTTATGCCAAATACCATATTCAGAAATATTCAGCGAACTACATATATGCGGTCACATCTGAATTAAAGCAGACGTATAATTTGTGGTCGCGTGTAGCATATGTAGATTGAGTTCTTAAAATCTCTTTTATGGTAGAGTTCATAGAAGCTAAATGTGAGATTTTAGATTGGGAATGGAATGAAAATAGCTTCAAAGTCCATGTTCTTTTACTGTTTTTTTTTCTTTTGTTTGGGGAGTCCACTCGAACTGGCTCATTGACACCTTTGATTAGAGTGAATTGAAAACAGAAGTGGGCTTTGAGACCGTAAGTAAATGGTTTCCAGTATGGCCTTCCTAAAATATGTTTACATGCTGATAGATAATCTACACATTCTTGTGTAGGTTCACACAACAATTTATACCTATACATATTGTGGCACATCCATTGGTATCGCTTACCTGATTGTCACACTCGTGTAAGTAGGTATCAAATCAATACAGCTGTTCTATGGTATTATCCATAATCTTGATCATTATGCTTCAACCTTTACGTAGTCTGGATTATTTATTCTGTTAAATCAGAAATCATTCCCAAACCATATTTTTTCTAATGGACTGTTTCTTATTATACTCAGAAGCGCATTTGCACTTAGCCAGCTAGCTAATAGTGTTTGCAAATCAGGTCCATCAGTTCAACAGAGTTTCTTGAGTGACGTTCAGATGAAAGGCCTGAGTTTCAGTAGTTTGAGAAGCAAGTTCCCAAAGGCAGCCAGATAAAATTCATTGATCAAAGTCCTTAAGACAGAAAGACATTTGTTTTAATCACATTTTCTGGGTTCCTCATATAACAACACATAAACAAAACAATATTATCCCCCATTTATGAGAAAAAGGGCCCCCGCACCTCCAAAATCCCACTTTAGCCCCTAATAATAGGAAGGTTTTTTTAGGTAGACCAAAGAAAGTTGCGAGGCTGTTTTTGTTGCGGTGTTAATTAATGCCATATATTATATGTAACCAAAGAAAGTGAGAACTTTAAGAGGAAGGTGAAAACTTGCAAATGAATGAAAATTGAAGCAACTTTGGAAAGCCAAGCCTTGGTGTTTAGGCAGCAAGAGCGAGGCCTTCTGGGAGCTCTCGCATTGTCCAAAGCCAGCATTGGCTGAGGGGGCCAAGCAAAACACAGCATGGAGAGCTTGGAGAGCTTCAACCTGGAGAAGACCCTGGAATGAGAGGAGAGGTAGAACTCCAGAGAGGACTGAAAAGATTGTCCTCAAAAGGGCTCATTTTACCAAGCGTGGTTTTATTACAGTGACAGCATGGTGCTGTATGAGACTGAAAATGCATTAAAGATTATATTGATTTACCTTCATTTGTGTTTCACTCAGTGTAAATATCTGAACCATCCATGCTCCACCCACAAATGCACTAAAAGCTACAGTTGCAAAGTTACACAAATGTTCCAATCGACTTCATACAGGGCCGGCGTCAGAGCAGCTCTACCGGGCTGGCATCTAACTGACTATGGGGGGGCACTATCGATCGTGAACTATATTCATATGGGTGCTGGAGCGTGTGTAGGGAGGGCGTGGCGACTCGCTAGGGGGAGCAATGCCTTCGAATGCCCCCCTTGACGCCGGCACTGACTTCATAAGAAACTCAAACCTGTTGTGCCCAACCAGCCTAGTTTTGATGAGCCACAACCACATTCCAAAAAAGAGATTTAATGTTAGATAGTAACTCATGAGTCACACTTTTTCATTGGTTTAGGTGTTATTTTCGCTGACGTTCTGTAAAGTACATCTAAATCTGCAACAGTACCTACCAAAGCTTATGAATGAGCATTGAGAGTCAACTCTGTGGATGACAAAAGAATCTTTTACTTTTCATAATAGTATTAAAAAGTTTTCAGAAAAGCCATGTAACAAAATAGCATTTTTCTAGCAAATTTTACTTAGAAATATTAATAACATCAGAATTGTTGTACTTTTTCAGGTAGGAAAGAACAGCTTACTTAAGTTAAAATCCATTTGTAGACTTACCTTGAAATAAACTCATTCACTTCAAAAAGTGAGGGAAAAAAGTAAACTAAATGTAAAAGTTTACAGTATCATCAGTCAATATGTCATATTCAATTGTGCTGACAGTCAGTGTTAATAAAGGTGGTCTGAATTCTGCATGCTGTGTTTGCTGATTTATTTATTTATTTATTTATTTTTGACCTCTTGGCGAGTTTCAAAACTCCTAAATCACACTTCATCATTCTTTATTATTGGAAGACTCACAATCAACAAATGGGGCAGTGCTAGATTCTGTCTTTAAGTCATACGGGTATGCTGGCATTGCATCAGAAATACGCTCTCCAGTCATCATGTCATTAACCAGATGAGTCTCACACAGTTGGAGCTTCTGGAGTTTGATGGGCGGGTGTCTGTTCTGGCCAAACAGGTGTTCTGCCCCCCCCTCCCCCCCCCACCACCCCCTGCACTTTCAAGACCCAGAAGGCTGCCATGACAAAAATACCGGCTTCACACGATTCAGCAGGTTCTGCAGCTGTTCCTCTTCAGGAAAGTGCTCATCCTCTTGGTGGCCATTCTGCTTTGCAGAAAAAAAGAGTCAGAATGAATGATCTCCGTAAACCTGGAAGTATGAGAGTTATGCGGCACTTTTAGTGGCCCCATTAAAAATGACAGAGTAGATATAATATTAAAGGGTTCTTATCCTACATTTATCACTTATGACTTATTTGTGTGGGTTTATGTACCAAAAACAGTATTTCATATTTCTTTTCTAAAGAATTTTTTTCCCAACCTCTCTTTATTCCTTAGATTATTTTTGTTATTGTGCCTTGCCTTTTCCAATTGACTTCTTCATATCTCATGCAAAAAATAGTCTGGACCCAAACACTTGTACCTTCCTTGTGGATGGGTGGAGCTAAACTGCTATAGGCTAAATAGGCGGATATATGTAAATGAATTGATTTTTGTGACATCATGAAAGCAATGAGTTTAAAACAAGCCTGTTTAAGCTACATTTGCATACATTGCCCATATGGACTGGAGAGTAAATGTTATGTTTTGAAACTTTAACAGCGTTTATTAACTAAATCAACCTTAAAAAATATTTTTTCATGGTATAGACTCTTTAATTGTCCCATCAAGGTCCTTTCAGCCAGCAAATAGAGTGCACAGTTCCTAAAGAACTTCACCTCCTGAACTAAGTACAAAAACCCACAGTGGGGAATGTCTTGGACACAACTCCAAAAAACCAAATTAAAGGACAAACAACCAGCCTCCAAAATAGCATGTTGTTTGGCAGTCATGAGAACAACGGCGTTACATGTCGAGTAGAGCTTTAGAACTTAAGTTTTTCAGCATATGTGAAAGTTTATATTTGGCGACGCCAAGCACAAAAACAATTACTATACTGAGATGGCAATCAAACGGGGTCACGCGTCGTTAACCTCGCGCTGGCATGTAAATCGTACTATAGAGAGCAAGGAATTATAAGATTTGCTTTTGTTAATTTAAGATGCTGAAAATATGTGGAGACAAAAAAAGTGAAACAGCCCGAAACATTCATAACACCGCCCTAATTGGTGAGGCAGAAGCAGAAATGTTCCTAAATTGTAAATGCCGAAAAGTAACTAAAACCTTGTTTCCCCTCAGTTACGTTGCATTCAAGTAAAAAAAAAAACAGTGGCATGAAGATTTGAAGTTACTTGTTTACCGGTTTATTTATTTTGCTCCACCAGTCTCCACAAGTGATTGCACGTATGCATCTATTCTGAGGAAGAGAATGAGTTATGATATTTTATAAGCTGTATAAGATTGTACAAACAGTCCTGTGCCAAAGTTTGACCACCAAATTGCATCTTTTCTTGACTTTCTAAGTGAAAATAAGTACATAACATAACAAAGTGACATAGGTTAGATGCTGCCTATTTTAATGCACATTTTGTGTGAAATGTAGCAAATAAACAGTAATTATCTATTGAAGGGCAGAACTATGTTCTGTCTAGAGGACATATACTCAACCAAACATGGAATTCGATCGGGGGACCCAAACATTTGTATACAATTGCACAGGGAAAACTATAGAAATAAATGAATAAACAAACAAACAGACAAACAAACAAACAAACAAATAAATAAATAACTGCGGTGGGCTGGCACCCTGCCCAGGGTGAGTCCCTGCCCTGCGCCCGTAGACCCTGGCACAGGCTCCGGGTACCCGCTGCCCTAGTAAGGAAAAAGCAGTTACACAAAATGAATGAATGAATGAATGAATAAATAAATAATAAATATATAAATAAAGTTGAACACCATATCTTGTGTGGCTGCTTGGTGCCTCTAGTGTTATTTGCCATTTATGGTGTTCAGCCCTGCAATCTCAGCCTCATAATGCTGATGTTTATGTGATTTTCTGAGTGATATTTATTTGTAGTCTAGTTATACGTTAGACCAGTATTAAGCGGAGAGATGATCACTTCTGTGTCCTGAGGCCTCAGAGGTAGAGTGGTCTTGGCAGCTGGATTTACTGCAGAGCTGATTTCAAAGTTGGCTCGATCCAGACAGGACAGAAAAACGCTCCACTCCGAAGCTCTGGCCTGCCAGCAGCTCAAATGCGAACTGTCCTGGAATGGAAATACAGCTGGGGAATCTGAAGAATGAAACAGGGAGAAGAATTTCACTTTGATTCAGACTCTTTCCTGGTGCATTTTTGCCATTTGTTTACAGGTCTGTTTGTGTACCTAGAAAGTTATCACTAGAAAGTGCAAGTCTCAATGCATTTAGTTCACATTGGCATTAGTCAGCACTTATCGTTCCTTAATTGTCACACGATGGTAATAGACTGACTAATCTACTGTTATATGGAACAAATTGGGGCTTGAATTTTTGAAGGATTTTAAGTTTGGAATCACTTGTCATAGTAATAATAACTTATATACATAACTATTTGCCCAGATATGATATATTCGGTGTTTAATTCAACAACGCAGACCAAAATGTTATTAACTGCATAATTCATAACACATAATATACTCTATTTCTGTACTTACATTACTTTTTGTTCTATTATATACCTTGAAAATTGAAATATAATGAATTCTGGATGTTAACTTTATTATAACTTTATTCGAGCTTTACAGATTTCTCTGTCTTTTTACAGCATTCCACGACTCTTTCATGATGCACCTAAAATGCTTTTATTTTTATTCACAGCTTCCTGGTGTCCTACATTTTTTTTGGAAACCGGTGAAATTGCACAGGACTATCATATAAATAAAATTTTAGACAGTTTTCTGCAATCAAATCGGTATTGTATTATTAAAAACAATGATTGCAAACTTTTGAACAATTTTTTGAACTACTGGATTCATTAGAAAAAATATTTTTCCACATGTAAGAATGATCTGCTCGTTACAGTATAAAGCAATAAACTTATTATTATCAGAGCATTGCTAGTGGGATTTTCGTCGATATCGATAAATACAAGCCTCATTATTGACAGATTTTATCAGCCAAACGATATATCGGTCGGGCCCTAGAACTACTGGCGGATTCTCTTTAAGACTCTCTTTAAGACTGGCACCAATCTGGTGCACAAATTTACACAACTTAAGGACAGTCACATCCAGTCCTCTCACCTCAGCCGTTCCTTATGACCTTATTGAGTGAGTAGCAGCGGAACTGAAGCAGAACAGCTTCACATAGAAATAGAAACTGTCATTTTACAGAACCTCCTCATCTGACCCTGGTCTTTGTAATCTATAGTTCTGTGGTCAGCGTCTCTCAGGGTCCAGACTGGTGATTATGGGTGGAGTGCCGCTGGACTGCGCAGCAGCCTGGAAGTTGACTGGAGATGAGCTTTAGCTCTACTTTACTAAGAAGAAACCTCTTCTTCTCTTTTCTCTCCTCTGTCCCCCTCCCACTTTCTCTACCAAGACACAAAAAACAATAGCTGATTGAGATCACAGGCAGCAGGCAGTTGAATTTTGGAATGAACAGTGGAAGTCTGTGAGGGAGGATCAGGAGTCATTTTAAAAACAGATAGACTTTTAATGTGGTTAAATAGCAGCTGTAAATCTGTACGTTCGGATGACAGTTGTCCTGCATCCTAATACAACACATTACAGGGGGTGGGGAGGTGGGGGCGTTTGGGAGGTGGTGGTTTGGTCAGCATGACTTTAATTATATTTATATTATATATAAACATTCTTTACATCTAAAGAATGAAGGACTTTGCTTAGAAACCTTAGAAGTAGCACACAAGTGTTAGAAAATCTGTTTTGAATAATTTTGAAGTTTTGAAGAGTGCTTGGATAAGATGAATAAAACATATGCAAACTTAGATATATTGGATTATGTTCCATACCTGAATTTACTGAAGTTAAATAAAAAATGAAACAATAATACTGTATAAGTTTCTTTTCAGTATATAAGAAATCCAGTATTTGAAACTAACTTTTTCATGTATACACACACGTGTGTGTGTGTGTGTGTGTGTGTGTGTGTGTGAATATATATTTTTTAATTCTCCAAAATGTAATGATTAAATGATTATTTTTTATAGACCATTGACCTGTTTATGTTTATGTTTTTTTTTTGTTTTTTTTATTGCATGCTTTTAACAACACCTGAGCGTTTCAGTGAGTTATGAAGAGTTTATGTCAGCTGTTTTTTCATCACCTGCATGAGAGGGGACTAATGAGTACACTGTAGCCATCTTCCCAAAGTGCCTGACCCAAAAGGTGCCTCGTTTTAAAGCCCCCTGCTTTTATGAACGGAAGCCCACCGTTTGAAGTGTTGTCAGAAGCCACATGTTTGCTGAGAGCGCTGAGTGGCTGTTAGCTGGTGGGAGACGGGGGGCCAACAACACACTCAAGCCTAATAATCATACATTACACACACACACACACACACACACACACACACCACATAGTTTACGCACATCTGCAAAACAGGAACCATGGTACCAGTAAATTGGACATTGTGTGTGTGTGTGTGTGTGTGTGTGTGTGTGTGTGTTTATAGGGGTCAGGTTTAAAAAATCCTCACCTGAGGGAAGGTTGCATTCTCCACCTTTGCTTGTTCCCTGTTATATTCTTCGACTAGCACTGCAGTGTCTTTCCCCGTCAGAGTGTCAGGCTGTAGAAAAAGGGAAAGTAACATTTTATGGCCTTGTTTCCTGATGTGTCATATATCATCAGCATCATTTAGACATATCAACACCTGCTTCCCATGAGCTCCGAGCTGCTCGCTTTAGGGTCTTAAATGAGAAGAATAGCTAAAGATTACAGGTCACTTGGAATTTTTCTTCACGTGTCCCATTATTGAACTTTATTACATAAAATGTGTTTTCTGCTTAATTACCAAGAATCAAGAATGGAACAGATACTATAGAAGAACCACTGCTGGTTTCTTTTAAGAACCTTTCACTGGGTGTTTCTTAAAGAACCACTTTCGAAAGGGGCTCAGAATTGGTTAATGGTCATTCTGGTGTCCTTCTTTACTTATTAATGAAAATGTCATAAGAATAATACTGAAGACAATTAAAAACTGCTCAAAAACACTTTCATCATTGTCAGAACAAAACCTCATATCTGAGTTTTAATGGGTTTTTTTGGAGTTGTTTCTTCCATAGCTTGAAAACACCAGTTGCCTTTAATTATGTGCCAAAATTTCATTATGAATGACCCAAAAGAAATGTTTTAAAGTGACTTACAAAAACATATTGTTACATTAACTCACATACAAATTTGGGAATGGTGTTTTCTTCTTCTGTAAAGTTACTTTTTTTTGGAGATACAAGGTATTGTGTCCGCAGTGACGTTTTTAAATGAGATGTGTGAGAGCGAAGAACCTTCTTAAGCTTGAGGAATTTAGAGCATTGGGTGTATACCACTTATAGGTTATTCCTACAACCACACGTCCAAGCTAAGGACCATTTAACATTTACTTTTACAGGACAGCATGATGACGGATGGGTTTCAGTCTTCAACCCACAGATACAAACCACCAAGATTAGATGCCCAGATGCATTTCTTTAATATTTCCTTTCATTAAACTGGAACCAATTTCAACTTCCCCACACCTTTTCCCTGCTTGTAGCAGCTTGTATGCAGATGTTTCAGTACGAAGTGTTCGCCCAAGGCAGTCCTGGAGCAAAAGTGTGGGTTTAGCATGAGCATCACTTAGTTACCTTATGAGAAGGGGCCCTTTTGCTTTTTCAAGTTACGGTATATGATGTCAGTGTGAGGCCGCCCCCTTCTAGTGCCATGCTTCTTTAGGGAATCACTCGCATTTCACTTATTAAAAACAAAGAACCAAATAAACAATATGAGATTAAAAAAATCTGATCCATGCCTCCTTATTTGTCAGGGGTCTTCATTTGCACATTAAATTCCCAAACTGAGTTTGAAAATTTACAAGCTGATTTTCAGACCACTTGAAAAGCAGTGGTGCTTAAGTTACTCTCGCAGTGCTCTCCGAATTCAGCCCCATTTATTATTACAACGAAAAGACTGCTATTTCCTGCAAGATCCAATCCAAAGAGGAAAATCAATCATGGCACTTTGACCAGCAGTAGCGAAAAAGAAGCACTGGACCTAAAGTCCTGTCAGAATGTTTCATCACACTATTAGAAGCCAAATGATGGAACTGAACGCTCTTTCATTTAAAAGACGTTTTGCAAAGAGTCTGGGCAATAACTGCAGGGTGAAAGGTGCTTCATTTCAGTTTGGATGTCTGCAGCATCTGCAAGATCTGGGTTATTTTGCAAACTTTCAGCAGTTCCTTTTATTATACTTATTAGTATTTCCTATTTATTTAAAATTACACCACGTATGTGTTTTCCTTGGGCTTTTTCCAGTGACATGTTTGGTCTGTGATGGACTGTAGACCTCTACATGGTGTTTCTCTGCCTTGTGCCCTGTGACCACTGGGATAGTCTCCAGCACCCCCAGCGACCCTGGATAAGAATAAGTGGCTCAGATAATGGATGGACGGATGATTGGATGTAGCTTGTCTAAACATGCACAGAAATGGGTACGGAGACCAGATTTGTGCAGTAAAAACTTTTGAACACTGAGTTTCATTGAAATGGAAATCTGAGTTTCATTGGGCACCTAGCTGTCTTTTAAAAACATGGACCTTTTAGTACTTTTTTAATGTAACATCTTGACCATTATTAGCCCAACAGCAGAGATGAACTAAAAGACCTTTTATGTAAAAAATGGCTTTGCAAACATCACTGTGCATTAATTGAAAGGTGTTTCATATCTGTACTGTATAATCTGCATTATTCTGCAAACACTTTGGTGTTCCTTAAGGGTCTGTAAAGAGACCAGTTGTGTGTGTGTGTTTGTGTGTGTGTGTGTGTGTGTGTAGTGCCAATTTGTGTACAAACGAGTGTGTGTGAAGAATGTTTGCTCCAAGCTGTGAGGCACACTTCACAAGCTCCTGTTAGAAGTTAAAGGGCGGAGAGGATCTGCTAGTTGGCGCCTGCTTTCACCCAGGCACTTCTGTTGCCCAGCAGGTGAGCACACTAACACACACACACACTTTACAACGTCAGGCCTCACTTCATTGCGACCGCACCATCCATAGCCTTCAAAATCACACTCAGCAACATCTCACAAGTGCACTGCTTGGCACTATTTGATTAAAGAAACCTGGCTACTTATGTAAAAAAAAGCCCTAAAGAGCCACTGAATACCTGGAGTAGTTGCAAATCATCACTTTTCTGGTGTGATGGGTCAAAAAGTCAAAGTCAAAGTCAAAGTGAACTTTACTGTCATCTCAACCATATACAAGTAGACAGAGAGACAAAATTGCAAAGCTCAGGTTCCACAGTGTACATATAGTGCAACAGACATAAGACATTCTGAAACAAAACAGTGCAAATAAGAATTATAAAATAAGGTAAGGGTGAGATGTATCCTGAGTGTGTGGACAGCTCACTGTGCATTGTATGTAAATATAGGCAAGACAAAATGTGCAACGGTTGAAGAAATGTGCAAAAAGTATGACCAGTATAAAACAGTGTGACAGTATACATGCTTCTGGTGTGATGGGTCAAAAAGTGCATGCTTTTCCAGACACTAGTGTGGCTCTCCGGTTCTCCAACCTCCAGCTTTGTAGTTCTCAGTCATAGAGATCTTGCTTAGTGCATGGAACCAACTGCGAATAGAAAAACAGTAACAGCTCATGTGCTGAGTGGTTCTTTTATATGAATTTGTAAAAGCTTTGGATCACCAAGCTTGGTTTTATATGCCTCAGTCAGAAGCATTAGAGTGTGCCGTATGCACTGCTCTGGAGCAAATTAAACGTTTATGAACCTAAAGGGGAATTAATAAAACCTCTTCTTAACGAAATCACTGACATGTAAATAAAGTCATTTTATGTGGTGTGATGGTGCATTGTAAAGAAACATACTGATTTCCTTACAGTGATGGTGACAGGAATCAAGTGTCACCATGTCTACAACACAAATATGGCCATTCTGTTTACTGTGCAGCTAAAGCAGCTGTCATGTGCATCGTGCAAAGTGCTCCAATAACACTTGGAATAAATATATTTTACATTATTGTACCTTAGAACTTTAGAAGTAAAGAAGGTTTTTGCCTTCTCCTGTAAATATAGACTGTGGAGGTACTTATTTTGATATGTTGATAATAGTAAAACAGTGGCAAATCTGAAAAACTATTTTTTCTTTTGGTACAATTTTGGCTTTTAGGTCCAAAATCTCAAAATATTAGGTATCAGGCAATGTATTAAACTCTACAAACAACCGTGAAACTGTCAACAGTTCTATCTTGGTATGTTTCTCTAGAATGAAACGCCAGTCTGAATTACTTTATTTACACCTGGGTGTATTATTGGGAATTGTCAAATCATGCTTAGACTTAACCTGTGTATCAAAGGTCTGGTAAAGGTGATCTAAATCCAATGCAGAATCTTGATAACACATATGAAGAAGTAATGGAGCTCCTGCAGGGTGCTGCAGTTTGCAGGTTCAAACTCGCACAGTCTCACTGGACCTGCCAAGACCAGGAGTGCAACTGCATTGGAGCATATGTGTGTGTGTGTGTGTGTGTGTGTGTGTGTGTGTGCATGTGTGTGTGTGTGTGTGAAATAGAGAGAGAGAGTAGATTATACATTTTTGAGCGGTAAAGGCGTGTGGTGAGAAAGAGACGTCACAACTTATACTTATGTAAGGACGTAGTACACCGTCAGAGACTCAATGAGTGTCGTCTAAATGCAGCTTTTACTGTCTAGAATAATATTATTATGAAAGTCAGATTCCACCCAGACATTTTCGTATTATCCCTCATTGTCTCACCTGTTTCATGGCTAAGTTCAGACTCAAAGAGAGCTGGGGAGACACTAAAGGAAGCCTTGAGGAAATGGAGCGGAGCAGAGTAGGGGATAGGCCTAAATATGGTCATTCATGAACCCTGTGACACTGCCTATAGAGGATTTTTGTAGGGAAACATTAGTAAGGAGGTAATTGCTGCACAGTGATTTTTTTTTTTCAACACAATATCCTACAACCCTACACAAATGTTTGGGCACTCGTGACTGAAAAAAGTACATATCTTCTGCAGGATACTACATATTAAAATGCGGCCTGTGCTATCTATCTTTCTATCTATCTATCTATATCTATATATATATATATATATATATAATTTTTCCCCTAATAGGAAGGAAAAAAACATCCATGAAGTTCTGAACTCCTCCCACTTTCAAGTTCTGTCATTTCATTTATAAAAGAGAATAGAGACACATTGTCAGTGCTGATAATGTACTAATGAGTTCCACTGTAGTTCTATGTTACTCAGTACATGAGTTTTTTTTTTACTCCTACTCCTAAGTTGTTTTTAGGAGTCTAGCTAATTCTACCTGTACTTAGCTCATTATTCCTTGTCATTACCTCACTGACGTAACAACAGTTTTACGTGCGGCTACTCTCCTGACCTCTTACAGATCCACAATCATGCAAAAATGAATCAGATTGGAGTGTTACAGGCTGCTGCCTACACACATCTTTATCGCTGAGAGAATAGACCGGATGAAGCGGAACAGTGCGCTGATGAGGATTTAGGGTTCTTGTTGCAGACGGTGTGTTTTCCAGCCCCTCGCCCTGCACACCCGGCAGCCAGGCGCGTCCATGGCAGCACTCCCACTTTGATAACCTGCTCACGTTCCAGACAAATAACAGGGTGAGTGGGGGGGAGAAATCGGTCTCTTTCACAGCCACCTCGGCTCTGGAGACGACTGTAAATGTCTGTCATTAGCGCTGAGGTAAATTCAGCCCTAGCAATTACAGGTGCCCACCGAAGCCTTCCTCACAGTCCCATACACAGATGGAGACCAGGACCAGGGGAAATGAAGGTAGCAGGCAATATCAGGTGTGAATGGGGTTACCAGAACTTTCTTGGGACTGAAATAAGCAAGGTAAACTTGCTTGCTTGGCCTGCGATCTTATGGCATGTCAAAAAGCAGAAAAAAAAGCTGCTAGTATTACCAATATCAGCTACCAGCTACTGAACTATATACCAATATAATATACTACCATATTTATTACTGTTGAGTGAACTTGATATAAATAGAGTCACCAGACATTTTATTGTCCATGGGACAGAGGGGTCAGAGGAATGGTAGGAGCTATACAAATATAAGATTTATTTAACTATAAATGCCTAGCAGATATGGCAAAGTTTGCCAGGTATGAGATTTCTCAAAAAGGTCTGAAGATTCTGGTGAAATGACTTTCATGCCTTTCAGACACCAGGATATGATTCTTTTCTACAAGCTTAAAAATAAGGGTCTCAAACAAGGTTCTTTGCATGATGAACCATTTTTGGTTCCCTTATGAAGACTTAAATGGAAGGTTCTATAAATAACCATTTCTGTGAATCAGATGTCTCTGAGAGTGAAGAATGTTTTTGAAGTTAAAAAACTCTCCACATAATATAAAGGTTCTTGGAGGAACCCTTAAATTCACAAAGAGCCTTTACAATTCAGTAAGGTTCTATGTGCCTTTTTAATGATTCTTCACAGCCACACATTTTCTTTACAGTTTTCTTGAAAATTGTACACTGAAAAGGTTCCTTTCCACTGTCACTCAAAGAACCCTTCATAACACCTTTTTAAAGAGTCTAAATTGCTTTAAAAATAATAATTGAATAGTCTTATCTGCATAAAGTAATTACAGTCCTGTCAAGATACTGTTGGTTGCCTTCATATCAACTTCTATGAATAACAGAAAGATCACATCCCCCATCCCTTTTTACTGCAGTGTTTTAGGAAGTGGTTGTAGAGGCCTTCTCCACCAAATCAGCCAGTGGGGAACATTAGACTTCAGAGAGTGTCCGATGCCAGTGAGGGCTCTACAGTGGATTTATAGTATACTCAGTGTATGGGATAGTTTGGGGCTGTTTTTGACTCATTCATTGTTTGTGTTGATGGAAGGACAGTGGTGTGGCTGTAAGAGAAAAGGACAGAGAGCTTTAAACAGCCGTATCTGTGAGAGCCAATCAGAAAAGACTACATTACATTCAGGGTCTTCAGTCATTGAGTTTGATAGTAGTTTGAAGGACTAACCAGGTTTAAACTCTCAGGCTGCATATTATGCTATGTGGTAGTCCAAAGACATTTCATGGCTAAAGCCAGATCTTTCATTAGTTAAGCCTTGAATGGGCGTTGCCACACTGGTATGGTCACCTAAAAGCGGTGCCCACCAGGCTGGCACACCTGCTTGCCACGCCGCTCCGGATGCCTGCTCATCTAGCACCCAACACAAACACAGACAGGTCTAATGATCGGGCACAAGGATCCTGAACCAATGCCACGGAGCCTCCTGGTGTGTGTGTGTGTGTCTGTGTGTGAGAAAGCCACCGGCAAGACTCTTCCCCTGCTAGCACAGCCGAACCAAAGCAGTGTTTTTGGTGAAATGAAAGGGGAATCTAAGCTAGTCGGGCGGGGCACAATTACAGGGTAGCTGCTCTTCTTCCTCACAGTTCAGTAGCAGCATGGAGAATATTAGAGTTTTTAATGTACTTTTTTAAACATCAGGGTGTTCTCCAGTACTAAACTTTGGAGGTCTCTCTCTTTAATGCAAGATAGTGCCACAGTCCACGAGGGAGGAAGTTTTTCTGGTGTATGCCTTAATTTTACATCTCTTTAAAAAAGACTGGCCAAGCTGGATTGCTAAACATCTCAACATGGTCACACTCTTAAAAGGGACCAAAAGGATTCTTTGGAGAAACACCATGGAATCACGTTTAGTTCCCTAAAGAACCTCTCAGTGGATTCTTTAAGGCAAGACACTACAGGTGAATAGGGCAATATTGTAAAATAATAGATGTCAGAATCTTTGACGGTTGAATACTGATGTTCTTATGTGTATTTTTTTTTGTGTGTGTGTGTGTTGGAAGTTTTGCATAAAGTCCCACTAATTATGCAAACAAGATTATAAAAACTAAATATGCAAATGAGATTGTAAGATTGTTATCATCTTACCCTTTATCACACGTTATCATCTTACTATTTTACAAATGTAGCTTTTGGTTCATGTTATAATTAAAATGTTTATTTCATCATGAACACAGTCTTGTTGAAATTTGTTATTTTTGCTCTTATTGAACTGTTTTTTTTTGGTATGCAATGTAAAATGAATCCAGCCCTTAACTCTATATCAGAATAGAGTTAAAAAACTTAGAAATTGCTTATGTCAGTAAATGCTTCTGTAATATCCTTCAGTAATTAGTAATGAACATGTAAATTCTGATGAATTCATGTGTTCTAGAAGCTGAGATTCTTGGTTCTGAATGTAGAGAAAAGCTGAAAATCATTTTAAGAATGGGCTTCAGAACTGAATTAACAGGGAGACCTCAGATAACATGCATTATTTATGTAGATGTTGTCTTTAGGCAACAGACCTGTGTGGGTATTCTAATTAGATTCGACACAAAACAGACTATTCAGTTTTGTATGACATGATTAGGTATAAATTGACTCAACCAACATTTTTTATTCCCCTACAGAATGTTAAAGTGTTATACCAGTTAAATACTTTTCCTAGAATCTTACCTCTAAGTCGAGAAAAACTTAGGAACCTTGACTTTTAAGAGAGTTGATCTGTCTTAACCTAGAAACAGTTCCTTCATTTGGTACCACTTTACAATAAGACTACCCTTATAAATGGTTTATAAATGATTTATAATCAGGTTGTTAATTAGGTTGTAAACAGTTTATAAATCACTAATAAGCATCTATAAACAAGTTATAACCGTTGTCATACATTGATGCTTGCTGTTTGGGAAGATCTTGTGTATTAATGTTAGTAGCGTCTTAACAAATACCTGATGAAGTTTTGACAGTGTAACATTCTGCCTGGGAAAGGGACAAGATAAGCTAAGCAACTAGCAAGACCTGAGATCTTGCCAAACAGTGAGCCTGCATCAATGTGTGACAACTGTTATAACTTATTTATAACTGCTTATTAATACTTTGTACCCTTTATAAGGGTAGTCTTACTGTAAAGTGTTACCTTTCATTCTAATGATTCTTACCACTGAGTCAATACAGTCGACCCCCGCGAAGTTGCAGTTCAGAGTTCGCGGATTTTTTCTTAGAACCTAACTAATAATTTAAATTATTACCGTATTTACCCTGCTTATACCAAAGAAAACG